>JBAJNP010002024.1:23320-52562 GCA_036877545.1 Yasuhikotakia modesta | reverse complement strand
AAAGTCTCTAGAAAATAAGTTAAATGCAAAACAACAAGCAATAAAATGTGTCTTACCCCACGAATATCCCAGTAAGCCAGTTTCATTGTCACCTTGCAGCCACACAGTTACAATCCGCGCGAGGACTGCAGGCAGCGGAATAAATGAGGCAGACGCGCGCGCGTGCGTCCCTGCGTCCCGTGCGATTGGACGCGCGTTCTGTCCTGTTGATTCCTCACAACCAATCAGTAACGGAGTGAGCGGGTGCTTTGGGTACAACACACACAACATTGTGCTATTTAACTTTAACTATGAAAGTTCACTGTACCATCATGTTTACTAAGTGCTATTAAAAGTGCTACGTTTACTTGTCCCCCTGGCCAGGTCACAACAGACAGACGGCGAGCTGTCTGGGTTTTCCAAACCATAGGGTTTGCCTTCTTTTACTGCCAGTATTTGTTGGTTAAAAGTTAACATTGTAATAAATGACATGCAGAACCTGTTTGTAAGAGATGCCTGGAGGAAATTTTAAGTGCTGTTCACATTAAGACGTCATTAACATTATCAAGTCCTAAACACTTCATTTTACTCAGAAATTCAGTTGTTTACGTTATAGTAAATTAAAACAAAAACACCCACAGAATTTTGATGTTTTAATTTTGAGATATACAATACAGCAGAAAAAATAAACTTCACTTTGATATTGTTACGTCTGATTTACAATAAATAGGACTAATGATTATTCAATTACAGACACGTAGAAATGGTCAAATAACTCAATGAATACACCACTAGAAAATAAAAAAATGCCACAATAATAAACACACAATAAATAATGCCACAATAATAACACATTAAAACATATCTTGTTAAAATCAACAACGTAAATAAGGTAAAAGTCTATCTAAAACTGACATGGTAATAATGGCTCATGGCAGAGATGATTTTGGGTGCTTGAGTTTACACACAGTAGCCACAGAACTATTGTTTATGGCTGTTAGGTACCAAGCGACACCAAATGCTTCTTATCTATGAGTGTAAACCATTTTACTGATCTTCATACTGCAGGTTATGGACAGTGTAGGTCCTCCGTAACAGAGGTTGAGTTTTCTGAAATCTGACTTAACTCAGCCCCCATGTTTTGTTGGGATACAGCTAGTTGTTCACAGCTAAGTTTGTTTCCAGTTGCTGTTTTTTTCACAACACTTTGATGTACTTTTATTTTGAAGACAATGTTGGCTTTTTTTTTTATGCAAATTCAGTTTTTTTTCTTATATCAGCAATCAGAATTTGAACCTGGACTTCACAATCAAAATAAAAACAGCACATTTATAACAAATTTCTTCAAATTTAATGTTTCAGTGAGTACTCAACTTCGTATTTTGCCTGTGAGATTAAACCCACTAAGACTGGTCAACGTCTGGTCAACATTTCCCTGATTAACCCGTCCTGTACACTTTGCACTGGTTGAATAGTTAATCGTGTCTGACACCCCTAACGTCTGGCCTGCCCTGCAGCCATGCACAGAGGGCCCTGCTCTTCACCCAACTCCAGCTCCTCTGTCTGCACAGCCTGCGTGATCAGATTCAGCTCCTCACACAGCGTCTCGAAGCGATACGCCACACGGATGTCTGGAACGTTGGTGCGTCTGATGTCGTTTCCTTCCTGTCCCTCCTTCAGGTAATGCGGCCCCAGCCAGTAACTCTTCACCTGTACAGACAACATTTGGATGCTTTAGTCACGTTTCTTTCCTATTTGTAGTACCGAACTGTAACCAAAAAAATAACCAAGTAACCAAGTCTTAAAAATATCAGAGGAACTACAATGAATGTGAAACATTTGGCTTTCTGGCAAATTTTGATGATGTAATAATGTCACCATGGAAACACAGTCTAACTGGTTTCATTTTGTAGCCGTGCTGACAGAGGTTGAAGTGTACAGGCGAGCACCTTGTGAGAAAATCCGCTCATGAGGACGCTGTTTCGAGCCAGTTCACACATATCACATGAGCTCAGCTTCCACACCTGTGCTGCAATACTGTACTCCTCCATAAGAGGCTCCTGAAACAAGCACACACACATCAGGTCAAACATACTACAGCTACAGTTAAAAAACCAACATCTATAAAAAATAATTTTATATAACTATATTTTAAATAAAATTGTAGAAAAAAAAATGTATATCCATGTGGTTGTCATTGCAAAAAAATAAGAAAAGTGGAGTGATACATTACACATTTAAGTATTCAATATCTGTTCTGCATCATTATTGGGGAATAATTGAATATTTTGCAACTGACCAATCAGAATCAAGAATTTCTGAGCGCTGTGTACTAAGTTACAGTAAATGTTTCCATTTCCTTTGGGTGGTTTGTTACCTTTGTGAAATGAAACTGCAGTGGGTCGTCGGTGGACAGGGACACCATGAGACCTCTGGACAGATACTCGGGCAGCGGATTTCTATGGTAACTGAGGAAGAGGCTGTTGTTGCTGAGCGGAGACATGGCGATGCCAATCTGAGCCAGGTAATACAGATACTGCAGGACAGGAGCCTGGGGAAATCACACACACATCTCACAGTAAAACAATGTGCTTCAGTGAACTGATAAAGCTCTTGTGGGCTGGTCTGTAGATAAGAAACACTAATTAACTCTGACATACACAGAGTGAGAGACTGTGACAGATATGACCTGTGAACTGCTACGTTATTGCTACTCATAACATTGAGTGATTCCACTTCCTCAAGGTCAAAGTTCAGGAACAGATACTGCCGTTTATAACGGTTGTATAGTATAAATGTATAAAGTTTCCATTTCATACAGCCACTTTGAAAATGTTAGAAAATGGATTGATGTTGGAAATATAGCATTAATTTAAAGTGAATAACAGACATTAACAACATTAACATTCAGTATGTTTAGCAGATAAAAGCAAATGCAATTCTATGGGTTTTCTAGAGACAAAATTATCTGGATTTTTCTAGAGCATCCTCACCTTTCTCAGGAGCAGACCATGGGAAATATTCTCTGACAGCATAAATCCAGACACCAGGTGGTGAATAGGCCCTGCCTCTCCGCAGTGCGGCCGCAATACAAACATATTAAAGTTTCTCTGCCTGTTGGGAGGGAAAGCTGACATTTTAAAGACCTGCAGCTGAAACCTTTAATTTAGGCCATAAAACTAAAATATGCAATATTATTATTTTATTAAAAATAAGGTAATCAAGTGTTCTTGTGGAGTAAGGGCAGAGTAAGTACCTGCGCAGATGGTTGAGTACAGTCATGTTAGCATACATGTAGTACAGATAATAGGAGTACGGAGGATTATCCTCCTCCGTCCAGTTCACAGGCTTTGGGCTGTCCAGGTTAAAGATGTGATGTTCAGGTTTAGATTCATCATCCACACTGTCAAACCCGACAACCTGCGGAGCAAAAGAGAAAATCCATACTTTTACACTACTAACCCATCAAATTAACTCAAACTGTGAAAGTTTTAGAAATGTTACTTTTTTGTATTAACATTACTGCTTGGTTATAAGAATGTTATGTAATGCATGCAACATAATGCATGCAACATAAGTTTCACTAACAGAATAAGAGTAACATTTTTTATATATTATAAAAAATATATTTATATATTTGTTACATATATAACTTTATTAAACTGTTCTATTAACACTCCTACAAGAACGCAATACCTTTAGGAGAACTTTCTGAGAACGTTTCCTGTTAAGCAGGAAAGCAGCTTTCGTCAGCTGATAAACACAAGCAGTAACTCACGTGCTGCAGGAAGAGATGAAGCTCTGGGTGGCTGCTGGGATGAACCGTCGCCTCGAACAGCGGCATGAAAATGTTTTCAAGCATCTGCTGGAAATTACACAGCTGCTTTTTGGTGTGGTACACGTCACTACAGGGAAAAACAATGTTATCCTGACGACAGTTTGTGATTTCAGATATTGTATTGCAGAATCAGGCCATCTGTAGATGTTAGATAATAAATGTATATGTTTAATGAAATGTCACGTTTCTTAATGTCGTAATAACTTACAATAGTCGTGGCACCTGCACTAGCCAGCGCACGTTATCTGAATAGACTCTGTGTTTGACGGCCCACTGAGCCAGTTTGTCCCACTCGTCTCTGGAGCGGCCGTAGATGGAGAGACGCAGCTCAACATTTTGATACTTGCTTTCCTCCAGGTCCGCCATCACTTCCTGAAACGCACCGACATACATGTAGCAGCAGGGGGCGCGCATTCAACGCCAATACGAGACCGCATCCAAATGTTGGTGCGTCAAAGACCATATGTTTGTTTTGCATGGCTTAAGGATTATAAATAACAGATGATACCTTGATTATGTGCCCAAAGTATTTCCCCTCAATATGATTATCCGTCTTAATGAAGATTTCCCGAAGGATGGACTCTCCAATGGGGTTGTACTTGGCATTGAATTTATCAAAGCGATGAAATGTGTTACGGTCCTGCAAGGAGAGAAAATTAGTACATTATATTACATATGCTTTCCAGTATTTTTCTTAGATAGATTAAACACTTAAATTATAGCTTTAAGTAACTGTTTCTGTAAATAAAAAAAGTGTTGTTTGAATGTTGCTTAGAGACTAAACTGTGCATTTAAATTGCATAGTGACAGTGTATACAATATTAACAAGCAGCCCATTCATAGCTTTATTGATTTAAGTTCTAACTTAAGTGTAAACCCACTGGAATGTGGCATCTGCAACCCTGTGCAACATATTTTTAGTGTGACCCAGATCCCACACAAGCCAATACAGTTTGAATTCCCAGCGAAACTTGGAATCCCATTAGATATTAGCTTGGGAACCTACTGCGTGAAAAACAGCTAAAATTCCTTAGACTTTTACGGCATTGAATTTTCTTTAGAATTTTAAGTTTGTTTCTTTTATTTGCATTTGTTAATATGCTTGCAGTGTTTTCTTTGCTTTTACATTGATGCTAGTATTTTGTGTGTTATTGCTATAGAGTTTATGTAATAGCTTCTTCACTTCTTACCGCATGCATATCCAGAGTGTCTACGCTGAGGTCAAAGGCCGTTAGGTTCATGCTCTCAAAAACATCATTCAGGGTCTGTCCCCGTCCCTTTTCCACATGGACGATTTCACCATGGTATTTCTTCATGGCTCTTTTAATAAAACGCAGCAAGTGCTTCTGATTCATACAGGAGGAGGCGTGGATGTGTGTGTCCACCTGACAGACAAGATGGCAACCAATCAGTTGTCAGAGTCAGATGAGTCAGAATTATATTACAAAGATTCTGAGGGCCAGCAGACCTTCCTGATGTTGTAGAAATCACGATGAGGGACTTTCTTCTGTGCCGCCAGTTCCTTCATCTCATTTAGCAGAATGTGCATCTGGAACTTGGAGCTCAGATACTGCAGCCGGCGATAGCAGAATGACTTCCTGTTGGAACATTCTGTCATCAGGAACTCGTAGTATTGCTGACACCAAGGTAACACTATAGTTAAGATAACAACCCAGCTAACAATTTTATAAGTGTAAGAATGTTTCCCTAAGGTTCCTATTTAGTAACAAAAACATTAAAAATGTTATTTTAATGTCGTTGGAACTTTCAAAATGTTCAGTTTTTCAGACTCTGTATTAAAGTTATTTTAGGCTTGGTTATAAAAACATTATTTAAACATTTTCTAATTGGGTAAAATGTTACAAAAATTATTCTAAAAACATTCCAAGCTAACTGGGAAAGATGATGAAAATCTGTCTTGAAAATCTGATGAAAATCCCCCCCTTTGTAGGGAAAAGGGGGCAGATGTTTAATTTTTTATGTTGATCTAAAAGTTCATGCTGAGGTCAATGCATAAGAAATTCTTTTAAGCAAATGAGTTCCAAATTTGACTATCACCTCCTGAACATGCTGGATCAGAATGAATCGAACCCAAATGCACCCTGAGCAGAACTTACACTGGTCCATTAATGATGAGGGCCATCATCATGTTCATATCAGCTATGTATTCCTGCAGGTCCGGGTATGGCAGGTCCAATTCTGAGGAACTGATAGAGATTATGAAATGTTTAACTGAAATCAAAACATCAGCTACAGAAAAGAGTTAAAAACACATCGATTGGCTCAGTTCATCTGATAACATTTAGCAGGTCACTTGCTAAACAACAAGAAAACCTCTCTCACTTATGTGTGTACACATGGACAACACCATCCACCATCTTGCAGGTGTAGCCCATGTCTGGGGCCATGTTGACAGGGTTCAGGCCTTCATATGGGTGGGTTTCTGAGACAGGGGGGTGGACAGTTGTACCTGTGGAAAATACACAAGTGATTGGGAATGTAATCAGCCCCTTTGTGTCAAAGCTGCACGCGGAATATAAATACATTTTTAAGTGCTCTGCATTGTAAGAAACTGATTTCAGAAGAAAGAGAGATAATGAGTATAAACACAGTGCTGTGGTGTAACTGATGATTATATTCTTCATAAACAGATGTTGAGTCATTTGCCAACAGGGAGCACCTGCTTTCAGTGTTTCTGCAGTGAATGAGAGTGAGGGGATCTCATGTAAACAAACAATTTCTCTCAGAAAGCTTTGTCCACACCCACCTGCAGATACAGAGGACTCAGGCACCTCCTCGTAGGTGTTAAGGTCCAGAGGTCTATCACCTAGCTCCTGCAGGTAGCGTGCTGTGGTCCTACAGAAGCTCTGCATGGACAGAGCGATGTACTTCTCTCTGATGAACAGAGCTTTGACTACACATTTAGCAGCATCCAGTAGGTCAGTAAATGGAACCTATGAAGTTTGAGAGAAAACGACTTTCTTAAACAGTGTGTTGATCTGTGTGCCACAAATTTTGTAACAAATATCTATCTGTAGCAATCAGCTGAGCTATTGGACATAAATGGATTCCTCTTGTTTTTGAGCGATGGCCATAAACATGAGCAGAGGTAAAATTCATGAAGTTTCTTCTGATCTGCAGATGTGATCATCTCTAATCTGTTTATAAAGCCAATGTTATTTGCATTTCAGGGCAAACAAGCCTGTAAGCCAAGTGTTTGCGTATGTTAGGTTTTTAGTACTGTTAAAATACAGATAACAGATATTGAGATATCTGGTTTATCTCTTCACCCTCAGCTGTCTTGCCGTTAGCTCATGTTTTTCTCCCTGGGGTTCACACACGCCTGTTTGTGTGCATGTTCTCCCTCATGAGCTCCACTGTGTCCACTTAAATTCTGTCAACAACATCTTGTTTCTGTCTACAAACAGGAACGAGTGAAAACAGGAACTGCTGCTACCCCACACTTCTCCTCTCCTGAGATCGTGACTCTCTGATACTCTCTCTCTGGAACCAGCTCTCTCTCGGGATAGTCTTCTTCGGGCACCTCACTCTGTTCTTTCATATATCTAAGAAAGAAATACTGTTTTATAGTATGCTTTTATTATAGCAACAGGCCTCCAGGCACACAGTTTCTATTAATGATCACAGAACACACGGAAAACTCACTCCAAGTCTGTCGCGCTGTCTGTTTTCATGAACTCCTGTTTGGCTCGCAGTAGGATGTCAGGCTCAAACCTTGAGAGTAACAGCATATAATTACGGACTGTGTACGAGAGGTCACTTGAAAGTGTCAAACACATTCTACAGCAGTTAATGTGTAGTATAAATACGTAGTTATATGCAAGTAAAAATAATGATGAACAGCAACATGTAGTACTTGATGTCTTGGCTGATCTGACGCTCAAGTCTGTGGCGTCTTTCCTCCAGCTGCTCAATGGGACTCTCCTCAGGAAACTCATATGGAGCGCTGCGCATCTCACTCTCCGCCAGGCTGCGGGAGAACAGCTCCTAAACACACAGTCACGCACTTATTTTAATGATAGAAATGTGCTGATCTAATTAAACTTATAACATTACAGCGGCGTAACGTCTCAGACCGCGATGAAGTGCTGTGTTGTTTACCTCTGCGATCTCTTTGTATTTGCCATCCATGGATGTGCGCAAGTCGATGTAGCCGTGCTTGGTTACAGGGTTGCCAGGCAAAGAATACTGGGATTTGAGGAGGTGTCGGCCACGGAGATCTAGTGGGAAGATAAGGAGATATTTGTATTGAAACAAGTGATGACTTTAGTAGAATCAATACATTGAATTCACACAAAATAAATGGTAAGAAAATGAATTTGTATTATAATAATATTGAACACAATAATATATTGTGTTCAATCTCTGTGGTAAGCAGCCTTAATTTCAGCCCGTCCAGAGAAGGGAAGATCTGAAGATGTCACAACACAATAGAGCATTAAAGTGTGTGTGTGTTTGTCTGTGTGCTTTGGCCTCTGTTAAAATTTACGGGTGTAAGTGTTAAATATGACAAAAAATAATAAAGTAAAAAGATTTAAATATATTTTCTTAGTTAACTTAGATTATATTTAAGATTTAAATATAATAAGTTAACATTTGTGGTGCTTGCTGTGAAAAAGTCACCTCTATGGTTCTAGGGGAATGTGGGTGGTTGCCAGGGTGTTTCAAGAGTAAAAGAGAATCTACCCCACTTTTAGAATTTCACATGTTAATATAATCCTTCAATAAAAATTAAAGTAAATAAATGTGGCTTGCTTAACATAATAAACAGCCCAAGTTCTTTCTTTTAAGCTTAATGTAGCATAGTGAGTGTTTGGATTAAATAAACATTCACCTTCTAAACCTTTGCTTTTTAGTAATAGTAATACTTAGACTTGCCTGAGCAAACAACATTCATGAATTGTGACACTTAGAATTTTTACAATATTCATCCTCACATGAATTGAAACACTTTCACTTTACTGTGAGTCAAGCTCCACCCATCTGCTCCAGTTCCAGTGAGTGATATCGGTCTTCCTAAACTCTGACGTACGATCAAATATTCATAAGGCTGATGAATAATTAGGAAGCTATGTCTGGCCCCTGCACTGCAGACACTTGGACACTGTTTCCCACCATGAGGGAAACAGAGCAAACAAACTGAGCTGTTGGACGTAAATGGATTTCACTATTTTCTGAGTCATGACTGTCAACATGAGCGGTGAAACGTACTTCTGATCTGCGGATGTGACAAATCCCAAAAAACCCAAACACAGTTCCAACCTCAAAGTATTTCAGAGCAAACTAGCCTGTGAGCTCAGTGTACACAGGCTGTAGGCTTTCAGTACTGTTAAAACACAGATACCAGCTGTTTCCTGGGCCTGAATCCATCATGAGATCATGTGATAAGCTCAGCAGTTGGTCTATTGACAAATTTCTTTTTACCATGAACAGCTATTGAATCTCTAGCATTGAAAGAACTTAGCATGAGGGGAACAGGTTTATCAAAACATAATCATCTTCAGTCATGGCTTAAATCTCTTGGCTCGCTGCATAATCTGTATATACGTACATCTCATCTATGTCTGTGTGCTTGTTAAAACCTGACATTCCGATTGGCTCCTGGTTGCAGTCCCACTCCTGAACTAAATCAATCAGAGAGACTGAATCATATGCCACTTTTTCAACACGGACACACAATTTCAGGGTAAATTGTATTAAACACATAGCAGTGTGGCTCTCAAAGCTTGTGGATGTTTTAAATATGGTTCTCTGTTTAAATAGAATGTTAATCCTAAAGAAAAAATCATAACATAATTCCAAAATAGTTTAGGCTAGTTTAGGCTGGTTAGTGCAAGTTTGGTGCCGGTCTTGCGTCACATTAGCAGGTGAAGCCATGGCCTCCGACAAAAGCTCATTAATTAGAAACAGCTTCCTGTTTAACTTAGTTAAGACACCAGCATCTGCTCTTTTTTTCCCACTAGAGAAAATACAGTTTTCCTACCGGAAAACACAATAGTTTCTCATTAAACAAACTAAATTCACTGTAATCTTCTGAGGGCCTGCAGACACAAGCCTGTTATTTTTCTACAGCTTTACCATGAGTTCTATTCATAAGCTCTCAAACAATGGCTCACGATTCTGACATTTGGTGTAATGTACACAGTGTCCCTGTGAAAGCAGAGATCGTCCTCCGTCTGCTTAGACTCAAGCACTAATTACTGACGGCTGCCGTGTAATTATCCACAGCGTTCAAACACAGACCAGAGCAGAAAAACTAAATAATTTAAAGTTTGGTTTTCCTGAATGCGCTTATAGCTACTGGTGTGGTGCAAACTCTCATTCTACTTTACGTTGTAAAAGGCCAAGAAGAGTGAAGCAAATATCTTTTCATTTCGTTAAACTGTACACTGCAGACTATGTCGAAGATGTATTTGAGACACTCTGTGTTAGATTATTTGTAATGATATATTTTATCTTAAAATTGTAGCTGTGACAGTAGCTGAATTCTATCTGGTTGTTAAAGCTGGTCTTTAGCTGTAGACTAACCCAACGCGCGTTCTTAAGACCACCTTAACCACCCACAAGCTGCTAAGACAAGCTAGTAGCTGGTTTACTAGTAGCTGCATCCAAGATTGTTTGGCAACCTGAACCAGCTAATGATGACCAGCTCATGTTTCAAAACACGGCTCCCTGCCTAAGATGGGCTTTCCGGCAGGGAAAGGGGGATTAACTGTGCAATAGTTAAAAACTCTATAGCTCATTGTTTTACTCTGATGGTCAAAGTCAATGTGCAACATTTTATCAGTGAATTTATCAGTGCTAATAATAAAAGAACCGCCTAAGAGAGTTTGTGTGGCATTCACAGGTCCAGATGGGTGGACTAATTACAACAATGACAGTTCATTATCACACAACACAGACAGACACAGCAGGAGCACTCAAAATCACTTTCACACTTACTGTACTGCCCTACATCTCCATACAATCACTACAGAGAAAGTCAACATGCATTTGCCATGTGTGTATATACCAAGTTAATCCAAGTGAACTTAGCTGGGATCTTAACAGGGGTCTTATTTTTTTAAACTATAAAATACAAATGTTTTCATTATTTTAACCTTATAGTAATTGGGATCTGAATTAACTGTATATAAACAACAGTAGTCTATAGTATATCCCTATTTAGATAAATACAGTAACTGTGCTCATGTAAAACAAGCCAACAGTGAAGTCTGATAAATCCACTGGGTTGTGTATAATCTTCTAATGGGTGTTATTTTTGGAGTTCCAGGCTCTGTAGTTACATAACAGCCATCCCCTCTATACACAAGACCAACACATAACCAGCAAAGCAGAAAAACAGTCAGAAACAGTCCGAGTGGCTCAGAGCTCTTCCATCACCTCTCAGCTGCAGCTGAGCTCAAGTGTTGAACAGTTACACAACACACGAGAAACAACACGCAGGTTTCGGATGACAAAAACGCCAAACTGAACATTCTAGAATGATGGTATATAATGGAATACGTTTATAAAGGGGAAAGACCATCAGTGTGGAATGATTCACAGCTGTAAGATAAGAACAGCCGTAGAACAACTGACCCATGATGTGGTCAAAGATCACGACCTGATAGGCCCTCAGAACGAGACGCCTTCCATCTTAACAAGACATTTACTTCAAATGCAATCTCCACAGAGAAACATAACCAGCGTAGTAAGTTTTGAGGGACAATTCAACAATTTAAGTAGGTTTGCATTTCCTAAAAAAGAAAACTACAGCATGCAAGGTACCTTCAAAGTTTGTTAAGCTTTCAGTTTCAGGAAAAATCAGATCTCTGTGTGGGCCGTGAGTCTTTGTTTACACAAACATCTCACTAGATTATTACAGTCAATGACTGTAAGAATGTTTCAAAAATGTAAGTAAACATAAGCATGTTATTTCCTAATAATACACTAGCGCAAAAAATATAATAAAGAAAAGCAATGTGATACTGAGGGGAGATTATTTAAATTATTATTAACAATATATTGTGTGAAATATTGTAACACTGAAGTGGTTTGTGTTGTGATGGTAACAAGTCACCTTGCTAATCCCAATCAAGGCCAATGACTGTATGTTGCCATGGGCAATGTCTGAGTTAGCTTACCTACCATCTGACAAGACCTGACAAGAAAGGTGCAAATTAACCTGGACATTTCACATAATCAAAAACACTCAGTGGCTGCAGGTGTCTGTTTGTGAAGATGGACATTTCAAACCCTTTAATGATGCTTTTGCAAAGAACAATTATGGCAGCTAGATAACAAATCATCAGATAGAAAAAAAACTGTGAAGGGTAAAGAGTTCAGGGCACAGGAGGTCTGTTTGGACCGCACTCGCATTTACTTCTGGTGCTTATGTTTAACCATGAAATAAAAGAGTCTCTGTGTCTGTTATGAGGCTGGCCTCCAAACATGAGTTGGGGTAATGCAAAGACCATTACCACAAACTACCCATGCTGGTTTAGTGCTACTAAATCAGTAGACACATACGTTCACTAGTAAGAAATTAGTGTTTCTGGTGTTGTGAGCAAAGCAACACTTCACAGCATATACAGAACAATGCTGGACTTTTAAGAAGGGCTTTTTTTTTCCTTTGAACAGACACATAATTACATGCACAGAACCTCATACAAACCATCACAACCTTCATCACTGGCAGCCTTTCAATTGTCCAGTCCCATTTAAACATCTGTCAGTTATCATCTGTTAAAACAGTGCTACACAACGCACAGTGCTACACACAGGACAATACTGAGGACAATCAATACACACCACCTTACACACACAGTACAAGTACATAACTCCCAAGAGAAAAACATGAGCTGACAGCAACACAGCTGAGGGGTGGGAGATGGAAAGATAGAAGGAGAAAAAGAGGGAGCGAGAAAGAAATGTTGTTTTACATGCCTGGGTATTGAAGGAGAAAAGAAAAAGAAAATATACAAAAACGGCTATTGGCAATTGCCCAAAATAGGTCAAAGGGATATGAGAGAGAGAAAGAGAGAGAGAGAGAGAGAGACAGATCAAGACAACGGTTTTAAAGAAAAACAGAGAGAGAGAGAGAGAGAGAGAGAGAGAGTGAGTGAGAAAATGAGAGAGAGAGACAACGTACAGCAACCACAAAGCAATACTTTCCAAAACGTACATCTCCAGTAAGACATGCACCTTATTCAATCTCACACAAACATTCTCTATTTGAATCTGTCCCACATACATACAGTAAACACAGCTGATGGTGCCGAAGCATCCACTCTCCCCTCCCTCCTCTTCCTGGTTCCTGCCAGCTGTCTGGACTAGCCACTGTCATCCCCCTCTCATTTAAATATCCCTGACACATGGCTGGACTGTACCACCTTGGCTTCAGGGGCAGGGGGGACCGAACAGTTTCACTGCTGAATCTATGGCACAGAGAGCCTTGAAAAGCCGCCTCCATACCCCCTTTTTCCTTCACCTTTGTGACGTAGCGGCATGACTGCAGTGCATGCGAAAATGCTGGAGGATGTGTTTTGAGAAAGGGGTAGAGAGAGAGAGAGAAAACACAAGAGAGAGAGAGAGAGAGACTCCCCTAGAGAAGCAGAAATAGAGGTCATCACAGCGATTTTGTTAAGAAAAGACCAATTATAAAAACTGTTTGTTCAGCCCAGTGCTAGACAACAAAGACTAAAGATCTGCTTTGTTCAGTCATCAAGATAATGAGTTTATCATTACTTAAGCCATCAGGGAACCATCACTTTGCATTGTGGCATTGTAAGCGTTCATCAAAACTCCACATCTATAGGATATTGCACTTTACAAGACAACGTTATAGCATGTGTTACCCATTGCTAATCTATAAACAGCAAACACTCAAAAGCACAAAGTATAAATGATATGATACTACTCACGACCAGAAGGCATTGAGGGGATCTTAAACTCTTTAATCAAAAGGGACAATAGCATCCCTGAATCCTGCTCCTCTTTAGAGGAAATAGGCTTTGATTAAAACATCAGAGGGATTTAAGAGACAAAGCTCACACAGATGAGTGTTTTCCATCCCTCTGGAGACCAATTGCTTTATTTGTTAGTGTGAGTAAAGCATAGATGAGATGGGGTTTGCCTCATTTCAGTATCAGTAGTAGCCATATAATTACTTGTTGTCTACCACTAGTAAAATGCATTTCTTCTATAAGCCCTAGATGTACACTATCCTACAACGCAGAACTAACTCTCGAATTGAATTCTGAGTCTAATGCATGCTTTGAAACGACTGTGTTAATTGTTTAAAAGGATACAAATAGTGCATAAATAAAACTATACATTAAAATAAACACTTCCTTACGAGTTCCACCTAGTGGACGCCTGTAAAATACTGTTCGATTTTCCTTAAGCACTGTCAACGTGTAACGTGGTTAGCTTAAGCAGTTTAAAATGGCTTTCCTCCACATACAATCGGATAAAGTTTCATATATACCCATCATATACCATAATGTACTTGTAAACCTTTTATATACAAGATAGAAGGCCGTCTAAATGCATTTACAACCGCTGCTAGCAATAAATGACACTCCGGATAGTTTATTATTAATTCACGTGCACAGCCAGTCGGTGACGTTAACCCGCTGCAAACTTGCGCAATAAACTTACACATTCTGTACAACTTAACTGAGAATATAGACGAATGATCAGAGATATCGCAGTACAGGTAGACGAAACAGAGATAACGTATTTAACAAAGGGTTAAACTGTCCGAAATACCTGTTTGTCTCCATATTCACCTCAAAACAGACGCTTGCCTTTGACGTCATCACTTGGGGAGGGGAAGGGGAGTACCCCACACACATACTGTATTTGAAAAATGTATCCCCTCAACGCTTTCATTAATTACCATGCGCAAATGAGTGCACAGACGCTTAAGTGTCAATACTGTGACTCTAAACTAATGGATTTATCCAGTTGTATAAGCATAAAGGTCATTAACAAGCCATGAACTTCCTACCTTCCGAGTGAAGTCCCAAGGGCTTGTCAGGAGAGAAAAATAGAAGCTCTAATAGATCTCAGTGTAGCTCTAATAGAAGCAGAACTGTGGGCTATAGAGAAGCAGTCAAAACTCAAAAACATCAGAGTTATGTTAGGGGAGGTGCCACAGGGGTCAAAGTTTAAAGGGCAATAGTTGTAGGTGTGGTAGGGAAATAGCTGGGGACGAGAGCTTGAAGTCTGAACTCTGGCCAAGTTATCACACTATAAATTTGCTCCTAATGAAATGTTAAGTGGCCACTGTGGAATGTAACACAGACAGTGTCCCATGTGACACATAACAGGAACTTAGTGTGCACACCTTAAAAATGCTCACATCAGGTAACAGACTGTTAGTAATTAGACATTTAATGGCTGTTAAATTGCAACAGGAATGTTGTGAATGGATGTTTCTGTGTTCTCAAAACAATTTTTGTTTAAGTAAATAATAGAGTTTATTGTGTGTGTGTGTGTGTGTATAGAGTGAGAGAAAACATTTGTGTTATCCTGAAAATTAATCTGCAAGATTATGCTATACATATCAATTTTAACAAATAAAATATTATCTAATATCTAAATATCTATGAGCTAAACATTATTTTTGAATAGGGTTGAATGTAGTGATGTCTGATTTGTAAAGTGAATTGTTTCTTTGATCTGTCAAAATTGGTCTAAATGATTCTACAAATTGGAATAGGAATATCCAGTAATTGTACAAGAACGTAAAGGTCATAAAAACTCACAGAATTTCAAAAGCGTGGGAACCCTCAAGAGAGCAGCATCGCTGCACTCAGCATCACTGAGTGTTTTTGCAAAGATAATTACTCGATCTCTTCAGTGAAGATGCTGCCTGAAGATAATTCACACCTCAGGGTGCAGAAATTATCCCCTCACAACATTTATCTGTGCTTGTTTTGTATTCACCCAGAGATTTATGCATTTGTATCTTAACGCTCTTTCAGGTTTTATTCACCACAACATCAGAAGCTGCAGTTAAATGTGAAAAGACATTAAACAATAAATTCATTGAATGTCTGACTAAATGCGTTTGTGTTTCTGTTGCAAAAATGAATCATGGTTTTGTGAGAGAGGTGTGAAGTGTTTTTTAGATTAGATCTTATGTAAGCCCTACGCAGTGCTGGCCTGACCACAGACCATTATGTTTTATGCATTTTGTGGATGCGGTCTAGACACCCCACTGCTGTAACTGGAGCGTGTTTGATTTCCTTGTCTGGTTTTATTGTGATTGAATTAGACATAAAATGAGGATGAATGTATTCATACTGATGTCGCTAATGCATTGTGGTCTGAAACACAATCAGCTTGATGTGATTATGGGCAGAAATGATGTGCAATGCGTAACATCCTCTTTCTGCTCACAAAGCAAATATCAGATAATTTTTTTTTATGTCTTTACATTAATACATAAGAGAAGACAAGCATTATATATGTTACACAATCTACATAAATTGAGTAGTTCAGTATATCTATAGGGGCTTCAAAAATGTTAACAATAATAAGGTCTTGTAAATGCTGCAACAGTTTTCCTTTAAATCAACAGGTATGAAAGTTTCTGTTCCACACTTTGCAGATGTGAAATTGCTATAACTGCTGTATATTTTGCACATACAAGCCATATGTGAAAGGTATCATATTAGCAGGAATACTGTACAACACAATAGTGTGATGAAAAATATACACATTATGTATTTACAATATCATTTGTACTTACACCCGCTTGCCATTTCGATCAATTTTCTACTGCATGCTTCACACACACACATGCAGACATATATACTCACACACACACACACACATTTGATAAAACCGCACTTTTTTAACAAACACACTTACCTCCACTGGCTGTATACTGCAAGCTGCCTCTCTTCCTCAAAGGAGATGTGGGTTTGCCTGAAGGCAGCTTAGAAGACATTTTGGCTTGAGATTCTACAGAAACGTACAAACACTAGTTGGTTAAAACACTGAGGATTCCTTAGTGGGGAAAGTGAAGGGAGGGGTCACATTCAGTCCGAAAGGGCTTTGATTGCGGTAATGAGGATGTTCCAGTAAGTGTGTGTGAGAGAGAATCCCCTCTCTTTGGATGCTGCAGTGAGGAAACTGGCTCCTCCCCACACATTTCAGTGCCCACTCACACGCTACCACACGCTGCCTGCATGCTGTCACTCCACTCGGTTTCCACGGAAACCACAGAACCAGGTGGAAAGAGCCAGTCTGAATGAGGATGTTACTGGCAATGAGATAAAGCATGCAGGACTGTAAATAGTGTTTGTGTGGTATTGTGATGATTATAAAGCAATGACCCCAAGGCACTTAGAGATATATTAGACAAAATGAAGAGTGGGGATATGACTTGCCCGACACTGACTAAGGGTTAAACAGCGAAATAGATGCAGTGAAAAGTGGGTGGGTGGGGTGGTTGCAGAAAACGGGGTTGCTAACTCTGTGTCGTATATTTGATAGGTAACAGCTGTAATTGTACTTTGTAGCCAAACAAGATGTGAGCACAAAGATGATACAGAGCCAACAATTGTTCAGCAGTTAGAATCTACAAAGCCTAAACTAAAGGGATATAAGACAAAAGCACAAATGTTCAAATGTTTCATTTTTTATGTTTTGTTCTAATTGTTCCACTAACAATTCAAGAATAACATTTTTTAAATGTAATATATAATGTTAAAAGGGTTTACTAATGTAGCGAGAACCTCAGAGAACATTAGCCAACGTTCTGAGAATGTTTCCTGGTGGAGGTGGCAGTTTGGTTGTAAATAACACAAAACCCTTTTCAGGTAATGCTATGTTACTTATTATTAGTCAGTGCAGAGTTTTCACTAGCATTTCAATGCCTCTGAAATGCTAGTGCCAGCATACATTGAACCTCATCAGCAATGTACAGAAAGGGGTCTTTACATAACAAAGGATTTGTCTGTGCTGACTGGACCAGCAGGAGCACTAAACACACAGCTGTACACGGAATGGCTGGATTTATAAAAAGAGGGGCTAAACTACACTGTGAAAAATGCAGCTCTAAGGGCCTTGAGGGTAATGGACCTAGAATATACACATGCACTTTCACACTAAATAGATGTATCTTGGGTCTACAGTCCTACATAAATGAAATATTGAAACGTTTTCCAGAGAATCATATTGTGAATTTTAGAAGAGACGTTTGCAGGATTTTCCTCCTGAATAAGCTAATGTGTAATACACACGAGATTTACTAAAGCGTTGAGGTTGCAGTGTCCCCTTGTGGAACATGTTAGGAAATGCAGTGATAAATATAAATATAGCAGAGAGGAGAGAGAGAGAGAGAGATGAACTCATGTTTAATCACATTGTCGGTTTATGTGGTTAATCTCAGTGTATCAAGGACACAAATATGTATCAAAAAACATTATTTACACATAAAATCATGTGCACGAAAGCCACACTGTTTTATTTGTTCCATACACCTCACAGGGCAGCGGCAGTCTTACGCGTATATACACTTATTCCCTGATGCAATTCTCTTAAGCGCAACTTATGTTACGACAAACAGCGTGGCGGTTCTCACAGGAGCGAGTGGGAGTTATGCGCGCTACACCTTTCATGAGTGCAAAAATGAGTCAGTAATGATTCAACCAGCCCTTCCACTGGGGAAATCTCTCATGTTGTTTAAATTCAATGTCAGCTCTGAATGCGGCTCAGGTCTCTGTAAAAGCATGCATTTAGTAATTAATGTGTGCATTAAAAACCACAGGGTTCAGATGTTTCTGCGCTGCTCTGTCGATCACCGCAGTGCACGCACTTTACGTAACGGTCGTGACAGCCTCTTAATATATTCAGGATTAACATAACTAGCATATGCTGCGATCCGGCATTTAATGCAACCTGCAGGAAAGTAAAGCTGAATTTAAATGAAAGCTGTAATCATGAAACATAAGGCAAGAGGAGAAAGGATGGGGAGCCCTACAGGACGTGGGTGTCATTTTATTGAACTTCTTCAAACAAAAACAGTACATTGCGTTCCAAACGCTGTTAGTGAAATGCTTCAATTTACCATTTTTCTAATTTACTTTTTCATTTTTTTATGAGAAAATGTATTATGAACATAATTCGAGTGAAAAAGACAAATTGAAAAATGAACATCAATGCCACAGTTTATTAATGTTTGGTGTGTCCCCGATTCACTTATAGGTTATGATCCACATTATGCCAGCATGATTCTGAGAAGGGCATCCTGTATCCTTTACATTCGTTTACTTTGCATGCATTACACAGCTAAAAATAACAAAGCTGCAATATTTACAAAATTCAGTGCTGCTGATGAAATGATGCTGCATGCATCCACATAGTCAATGTGTATGAATGCCCTCCTAATTCACCAGTTCTAACCAGAACTAGTTGTCTAGCTGTAAAACTTACACCCTTCCAGCTACCCCATTTCACCCCATGTGGGCATCAGTAAATAATCTTGTCAGCATCAGAGAAACTGTGCTGAAGTCTTAGAGGCTGGGCTGGACCACAGAAACCTTAATGAGATTGGCTCTGTAGAAGAGAAGGATACAATGATTAGCTTGCTACGTTCCTCCTGGAAGCATTTAGGGATTTAGGTCCTCACAACCTGCCACAAGCAATAAGATCTGCTTACCTAAAGTGACGTGGGTTGGAATCTTGCATTCACAGGGAGTTGGTTAGTTACATCTCTCTGGGGAAGGAGCCCAGGTTACCGCGGTTTACCAGTGGGAAGGACCTGAATTGGATTCTGGTTTTAGATCAGTGTAAATGTAATTATTGCAAATCAACTGAAAGCAGAGTTAATGATTTTTCAGCCATAGTTAAACTCTGGCTGACTCTGTGAGGTCACATTATATAAATCTTAATCTATCTAAATAGTAAAAAAAGTTAGTTTTTTAATTAATACCAATATTTTAAACAAATATCTTAAAAGTATTTAAAAGCAATAAGGACTAATTCTTCAGCAAATGCAACTGACATTGACCTAAAAGTAAACCAAATTAAACTGTTTAATTAAGTATTAATGTTGAGAACCAGATGAGATTTCAGAGTTCAGATTTTCCTACAGGTCAATGCATCATAAAACCATGCATTAAAATAAAAAGATGTCTGAAAGAAATGAAAACATCTCTGAAGACAAAGTTGGGTGTAGAGTTAAAAACATAGCCAAACCCATTATATTTGAAACAGCATTTATTGTAGAATTTATTGTGTCATTTACAAACTTACAAACTTTAGTCTGCCATATATTTCATATGTGCACATCCATCCTAACCAAAATGAAGCATATATTCATATTATTGAGGTTTATTTTCTTATGCACAGGTGGGATGAAAAATCTGTCCAATGCTGTTACAGATAATGTTAAAGAGATAAACAGTGATCAGATGGCAAATTCAACGATGACTTCATCACTTTCAGAAAAAGACACACTGACCTGTAGGCCCTCCTTTCTCACCTCTAGTCCACCAAGCTTAATGTTACATAATGTTAAAATGGCTGTATGTCAGCAATAGGATACTGTACATATGTCAAGAGGTCAGACAAAAGAGTCTCCAGAGGACAGGAATAAAATCCTTTATCCCCTGACTTCTGCATGTAATGAATAAACTGTCATAGCAACATATTGTTGTAGCACAATTGCATTTCTGGTTTGGGATGTCAGCGATGAGTTTTCTTATCAGAACCAGACTAAGTGAAGGTTGATGTCTAGAAGTTCTGTACACGAATAAACATTGTCATACACTCAAAGCATTGGTCCTAATTTTTACAACCTTTTATGTCCTTGTTAGCCGAGCTAATAGGATTGGCTGGTTCACACAGGAAGATCAGCAAAACCCTCCCCAATCCTAAGATAAGATTTTTGAGGTGGTCAAGAAGGAATTAGAGGGGATAGAACAACCAAAGCAGCAAGCAGAACAGTCCTGTTCAGTCTCTGCTCTAGCCACTCGCCCATCCTGAGGTGGGTCAGTCACACCTGAGAGAGGACCCAGGACTCACGCGATCCTCCTCTTCCACTTGATCGAAAGAACAGGGCAACCTGCGTCCATTTCTCTCTCTGCAAAGCTCAGGGGAAAACCGGCAAAATTTCTTTCCTTGAGGAACTTGACAGGGAACCGTCAGACGACGAGATGGGTAGCGGAGCAAGCGCAGAGGATAAGGAAATGGCAAAGAAGTCCAAAGAGCTGGAAAAACAGCTCCAGGAAGATGCTGATAAAGAAGCCAAGACGGTGAAACTTCTGCTGCTGGGTAAGAAGTCTGGAATACTGTGACAAACTTATGCTGCTGTAGATGTGTGTTGCTGAGTTGGGAGGTTCTTTAGACAGAATCATTGTGATTGACAGAGCACATTTTCTGAAGACCTTAATGCAGAATAACCTTACTGCCTTAAAAGTAATGAACATAATTCTAATGAACCCATTTTTAAAGCTATTGTTTGTGTATCAATCCAGAACATCAGGAAATCTAGAGTTACATTTTTTCTAGAGTTTCAAGGATGTGCTTAAGACACTGTGCAGGCAGACAGATCTGACCTATAAGGATTTGAGATAATCAGATGTCAACATTATTTCTCATTAATTAACTAAATAAAATTAGCAAAACTATATCGATTACAACAAGATTTGAGTATATTAAAATCAGAGAAGATAACATATAAAGTTTGCTACTTTGCCATTTTGTGCTACTACACAAAACAGATAAGCTATTTGATTATATTTAGCAAACATTTGATGCATTTCAATTGGCTTTGAAGATGCTTTTTTGCAGCTGAATTTAGTAAAACACATCAGTACTTTTATTTAGTATATTGTTTATTTATACAGTACAGTATTTTTAATTTATTCATTTTCTCCTTTTCAGAGCTTTTTAAAATTATCCTTTTACAAATTGTCACACTTTTGTAAAAATGTACACATTTTTACTAAAGTGTTTACAAATTTCAATCTTAACATTTTTATCTGTTGTTCTGCAAGCACTCTGCAGTGAAGTGTGCTTTAAAGATCACAACCTGAGAACCCATGTCAATTGTGGGACATTGACAATAAGACCAGAATCCGATTACACTGATAATTTAAGCCCAGATCCTCTTAAGCTCAGGTTCAGTGGGAACACAAAGCAACTGAGGCCTGTTTCAGTGGTCTTAACTTCAACCATTTTTTCAACCATTGTGACAGAGATGATATTTTTAAGCATCAACCTGTTTTTTAAAGGTTTATAATCTACTTCCTGTCTAAACAGGACGTTCACAATATTCCTAAATTGTTTATGCATACAAAGGTGAAATACATTTACAAAGCGCACTGTTAAATGCACTTTCCATACCATAATGGTAGTCAGTTGTGTTGTAGTATAAAGATATTCACAATTTAATCTAGCTGCTAAATGAAGGAAACGGACAGACATATAACAGTGATGACACATATTCTCTGAACATGTCACTATGGCTACAGTTACCTCAGAATCTAAGAGTGACAGTTGCTATTGGATACACTTCAGCCCCGCCCCCTGACCTGGACTGACAGAAGCTCCGGGACGCATCAAAGTGTCAGTGATCTTCTGAGAGGCTTTCTCTAACACAAATCCAATTGGGTCCATTTATAAGCAGTTTAAAGAACCTTCCTCTGACCTGACCATTAATGGCAATGACGACTTCTACTGTACAGATTATCTGCTTCTTAACATTGACCTTTTTAATAAATTCAAGATCTACAGAGCTAATATAAAGAGTTCAGGAAAAGGTGCTTCCCCTATGCACAACTTATGAACTATGTTTAGGGACTGATGTATAGAATCTATAGGGGCATTTGTGTTCCTCCATTCAATGTTCCTTATACCCTACATTGCTCTGCATACATTAACATTTCCTCTCTATCTGGCAGGTGCCGGCGAATCAGGAAAAAGCACCATCGTAAAACAAATGAAGTGAGTTTAAATGCATTCGGATTACAAAATACATTCCTATAAGAATCAAGCTGTAGGCTGACAGACAGGAGAAGCATCTGACACTACATGTGACACAACACTCAAAACGTCCAGTTTTTAGATGTCGTATTAACATTATTACATAAAACCTTACATTAATGTAATGCAAATATATAATGTTGAAGTTATATGGGTAAAACGATCTATTAACGTTTCTTGAAAAGCTTGAGATTACGTTTAAAGAACGGCAAAAAACTTACACTTACACTAACGTTGCAATAGCAACACATGACCGCTAGATGGTAGTGAACGTCGAACCTACGATACCATGTTTAACCAGAAACTCCCCTACGAAATACATAAATAAATCTGTTGTTTATTTGCCCCAGAATTCTCCATCAAGGTGGTTATACAAAAGAGGAACAAATGGAGTTCAGAACAATTATATACGGCAACATCCTGCAGTCCGCCATGGCTATCATCAGAGGCATGGAGATGCTGGGCATCAACTATGGGTCACCAGCAGCACAGGTCCGACAAGCGGTTTCTGTTCACATAAACATGCAGACTGTATGCAGACTGTATGCAGACTGGCAGGCATACACATTAACATCAACACAAAACGTGACAGTTCAAGTTGTAAATCCTGTTAACAGCCGCTGTTTGTAGCGTTACAACACTGTATAAACACACAGGTTGTGATGATGCGGTCGGACCTGCCAAAGTTCACGCATTAACCAAAACAATTTACATCACTAAGTTACTTTTACGTCATCTAATTGCTTTTTTATGTTCAACAAAGTCGGTTTCAATTGCAATGTGTATGTAAATTTATTCCCTGTTTATTTTAGTTTAAGTAGTAATCATTTATTTTAGTTTATCGTATGTAGTTTGTTTTATTTTAAACACAAAATGAAAGTGTTTTGATGCAAGTTTTGTTAATAAACAAAAGTGACGATGAAGCTGGTTTATAGTGTTGGAGAAACAAATAACACACAAGTACGTGACGTGTGACGGTGTGTGTCTGTCCCACGCAGGAGGACGGTCAGAAACTACAGAACTTGGCTGACTCCATTGAGGAGGGCACCATGCCTCCAGAACTGGCAGATGTTATCAAAAGACTGTGGAAAGATTCAGGGGTGCAGGGGTCTTTTGAGAGAGCTGCAGAGTACCAGCTGAACGATTCTGCTGGATAGTGAGTACAAGACACATCCCAAACTCCTAAACCTGCAGAGCAGTACATACAGAGCTCAGTGATGCCCACAGAGCTGGAAATATCTCTGACTTTGAGTTCAATTTAATATGGTGGGACCATCTGTAAGCGTGAATACAGTATAACACTTAAGCCAATTCTTAAGGCTTGGCAGACTAGCTGGGCATTTACAGGGCTGTATAACAGATAAATAATTGATGTGTGGCTGTAAATAAAGGCTGATTCATCTCTCACAGCTACTTGAGTGAAATGGACAGAATCTGCAAACCCGACTATATTCCTACTGAACAGGACGTGCTGAGATCTCGAGTCAAGACAACCGGTATCATTGAGGAACAGTTTGGATGCAAAGAGCTTCACTTTAGGTGTGGCATACTTGACATAATAGTCGAGAAACACAAATTAATGCCACTCAACATTACTTATATTACATTGCCGGGAAACTGAGACTTACATACATATAGTTATCTAATACAAATGAAACATAGTTACATAAATATATAAATGATACACACGCCAATATATATTTATATAATGTTTGCATATATATGTGTGTATATATTCAAAGTGTGTTTTTAAGTATAAAAATCACTTGAATAAAAGGATTAAACAAGTTTTGAGGGAAATCCTTAAATGTTACTGGCATCTTATCTTGGTCACAGGATGTTTGATGTGGGTGGCCAGCGGTCTGAGAGGAAGAAATGGATTCATTGTTTCGAGGGCGTGACTTGCATCATCTTCTGTGGAGCCTTGAGCGCTTACGACATGGTGCTGGTGGAAGACGATGAGGTGGTATGTACAGACACATTATTAAACGAATAACTCAATGTATCTATGGTATGTTTCTATGGTTACATCTGACACATCACAGATGCCAATCAATGCAGTCCATAAGGTTTGGTAATGAACCTACCTTAGATATTCCATCTGTCTTCTCGTTCTTCACACTTCCCTCTAGAACCGCATGCACGAGAGCCTCCATCTCTTCAACAGTATCTGCAACCACAGGTTCTTTGCCACAACCTCCATTGTGCTTTTCCTCAACAAGAAAGATCTCTTCCAGGAGAAGATCAAGAAGGTCCACCTGAGCATCTGTTTCCCTGACTATGATGGTAAGCGACACCTCTTAGTTTCTGGCAAGTGATCTTTAATGCCTTTGCTCACCATGTATAATGCTTCCAGGTCCAAACACATATGACGACGCCAGCACCTACATCAAGCATCAGTTTGAAGAGCTGAACATGAAGAAGGGAGTGAAGGAGATCTACTCACACATGACCTGTGCCACAGACACAAAGAACGTCGAGATTGTGTTTAATGCTGTGACAGACATTATCATCAAAGAATGTCTTAAGGACTGTGGTCTGTTCTAAATAGCAAATGCTTTTCAAAGGTACGAACCTAACCTAAATTAAGCAGGTTCTTAGAACTTCAAGAAAGGTCATTTAAAGCATTTTATTGTGATCAGGCTTAATGTATATCCGTAAACATATCTGACTGAAAAACAAAATAAATCTTGCAAAGTTTTTCTCCAGATTTTTCCGCCCCATCCCCACCTAAATTGTTGGATTTACTCTGGTGAAGTTGCCACAGTTGCAGGAGAACATCAGCAGGTGTTTGAAGGCTACAGAAGGCAGCTGTGGTCATCTGATCCTCAGACTAGTAACAACCTCAACATCTAATCCAACCCTGTGAGACCAGATCCAGATTAGACTAACAGGTTCTGCTCCCTAAAGGGACTCTATAAACAGTTTAAAGCACTTGTAGTATCAAAAAGAGAAGGATTACAAAAGAAAGTGGACTTTTGATGCTGAGTTAACAGCGTTTGTAGAGGAGTTCTCCCTTGCTTTGTTATATTTATAGAGGTTTAACTGTTAGACGTTTATTTAAGTCATTGTAGTGGGATGTTGGCATTCCATGATTATAATTTGCTTAACTGCAGGGCTACACAATGAAGTTAATCAAACTCACATACTGTACCAACAAGACCTGACTGGTTTATTTGAACTGGCTCACACAATATGTGAAGGATCCTTCTCAGCCCCAAACACAGTAGGGCAGTATGTTTTGTAAATAAGGGTAGGCAAACCAAAGCTATTTTAAAGATTCTATATAAGATATACACGGAGATAATAATATATATTTATGGTACAGTAACAAGAAAATTCTAGAATGGCTTGTTGCTCTGTCTTAAGCCTGAGGTTTGAATATGTGAATGTTCTGGAATGTAACTGTAGGCACATAAAATAAAGACTTGCATCAATTCCATTGGTGATTGGCGTCAAATTTCTATTTGTGTAATTGTGGTTGTTATTAGTGGTAGTACAACAACACACTTTCATTGGTGTGATTAGAAGTTTCAAACATGTTATTTACACAGATTTTTTGTGTCAAAGCTAATTTTGGATTAACCACAGTACAAAAGCTAAGAGTGTTATCTAAGAGTGTAATCTTAAATGTGTTTTATAGTCATCATTCTGACAGCTAAAATACGCAGTGGTGATATCAAATATGTAAATACACATTTTTAACCACAATCAGAAATATCAAATAGAGAGATACGGAACATAATGAAAGAAACAAAAATGCCAATTGGACAACATACCCCATATTAGATACATTGTGCCAAAATAAGAATTACTTTTAGCAACAAAATTAAACAGTTTTATAACCAGAATAGTTGTCAAAATCTTGATATGAACTCATGAAAAGATTTGTGGTTACAAAGCACAGATAAGACATTTTACTAATAGGTTGTTAAAACAGTTGTTTGAGGTCACAGATTTACCTTATTTAAGAACTTTAAATAAATGCTCATTTGATTGCATATGCATTTTCTCAAAACTGCAGTAACTGTTGAATCATTTCACGATTATGAACAATCATTTAAACTGAAAGACAACAAAATGCATTATTTAAATAAAATTTAAATGAACAGTCTTAAATGAGTATTCTGTAACTAACCAAATTTCAAACAGGTTTATCACACACATTTTTAACTTTTGTAATTCAGTGCTATCATTACAAGTTGTTCATTTACACTCTTTAAACAGTCAAAAGCACAGCAGTTTATAAACTGGACGCAAACGATTGAATACATTAGTGTTTAACCCACATATCAGAATACACCACACTTTTAATACATGATGGCTGTCTCCAAGAAACTAAATTAGGGATATAATTTCGGACAATTGGAAATAAGTTTTCTGTATTAAGTGAGAAGCCTGATTTGGCATATAAGGAAAAACACAAAGGTGAATTATGTAATTTGTGCAACACTGGCATAATCAAACAGAATTAGCAAACAAGTGACAAGGTGTTTAAATGGCTCCTTGTCATTGGTCCAATAAAATCCCCGCCTCCAAACACCCACTCTATTAGTTAAGCCTGTGTTGCAATGCCTGGCTTATAGGGATGCTCAAACAAACAGAACAATGTTTTAATGTCACAGCATTTGGACTCACTTGTATCCTTGCAGGTTAAGCTGGGAAAGTGTTTTAGCATAAAAAATGACATCACCTTTTAATAAAAATATTACAAACCAGATCAGACCGTCTATGTGTTTAAAAATTACTGAAATTCACAGGATTAAACCAAAGTACATTAAAAGTTTAAATGCTGCCCTGTATTATCATGTAAATGCAAATCCAGCTAAAAGTAATGGTTGTATTAGTATGATGTTAGTTCAACAGAGGTTCAGTTAAGATTAATTTTGCACCATTCAATAATGTATCTATAAAAAAGCAGTTGCTCACACTTTTACTGATTCAAAAGTGAGTTATATAAAGTGATTTGGTCTAGTTAGTTAAAAATTAAACAAAAAAACTGTGTCCTGTTAATATGTGTTCTGCGGTGAAGGAGCAATGATACTATAAGTGCCAAATAAAAACACTGAACAGCAATAATTTCTCCTTAAAGGTATAGTTCACCAAAAATTTGCTCCTAAGAAACAAAAGTCATACTGGTTTGGAGGAAATTTATTTTTGAGTAAAGTATACCTTTAACCAGCGGTTAACCAGCAATTTAACTGATCATAGCAATTCTTAGAAATTCTGTGTTTGCAAACTTATGCAAACTTTAGTACAGATCTACATATTTAATAAATTAGCTCTGAGAAAACTATGAAAACCACAAGAAATGTTTACTTGTAAAAAAAAACACACAAGTTGATTTAAATCCAAAATTGCAAATGTTTAAAAACAAACACGTCAGATCTAATGAAGGTTATTAGGACACAGTGACATCATGATACTGTCCATGGTGGATTTTGATCTGTGCATAGTGCATATGTGAATAAAGCTGTCCTGGAAATACAATATTGGCTAAAATTAAGTGACAAAAAACATCAACGATCACAGACTGTCATTTAAAGAACAAAAGTGAGTTCCCATAATGCTTTTTATGGGCATTATTACTGCAGTTTTGTGTGTTGACTGCTTGCACCAGGATGGAAGTCTGTCTCAATGATTCTCATCCAGAGGAAACAGGCAAAACCAGAAACAACCAGCCACCAAACCAGCTCCAAAAATCTTCCATAAATAACTGTAAATAAAATACAGTTATTGACAGGCCGGATTTTGACCCCTTATTTTATTTAGAGACACTGTACTGTACTTACTGTACCTTAGCAGACAGATGAGGCTTCAGTACAGGCCACACTCTATGAGGTTATTTTTGATGATGACATCAGTGACCGCATCAAATACAAACTGTACGTTCTTGGTGTCTGTGGCGCAGGTGAAGTGCGTGTAGATCTCCTTCGTGTCCTTCCGTCTGTTCAGATCCTCAAACTGGCACTGGATGTATGCAGCTGCCTCCTCGTATGTGTTCGAACCTGAGCGTCACGTGACAGAGGTTAGCTGAGACTTCGAGAGACAGAATTCACTTAGTGATTCTACAATGTAGTCTGGATCTAGTTCAAACAATTTGCTATTGGAAAATTGGCACATCTTGAGAAACTAAATGCATGTTTTTTCTAATAGTCCAACCATTGGCAAAACAAACTGTGGCCACATTTGGCTGGTTTTGGTAAAATGCAATTTAAACAACCCAAAATTATAAGTGCACCGTGTTTATAATATAAAGACAGAAAGGCATTAAAATGGCATTAAAAATCTCCAAACCGGCAACACTCAAGTTTCAACTTCTGGCTGTGAAAGGTGACGATTAGCAGATCCAAACAGAGGGTTTTTCATGGAGTTATAGAGATCCACTCTCAACTGCTCAAACTCAACCTCAGA
>JBAJNP010002024.1:0-23297 GCA_036877545.1 Yasuhikotakia modesta | reverse complement strand
CTCTTTATTTACAACTTCTCCCAAACAAGCAATAATTCATCAATTGCTCTTAAAGCTATAATACAGATCATCCACAGATACGTTTTATTTTAACCCAGATTTAAATAGTTTTTTATAAACCTGATGCATTTATCCTGAACTGAACCAAAAACAGATTCAACATGTTATATACTTTTTTTAAATATACTGTCAGGAAGTTGTCATTTTAAAAAAATCCTAATTTTAGGTCACTACATTGAAATATTCAAATATTAATAATTATTCTTGACTCTTTTATATATTATGCATCTTTAATAGCAATCCCAAGGAACACAAGTACTGACAAAAATGTACACAATGAATGTGAATTCAGTGTAAATTGCTTTGGAAAAAAGCGTCTGTCAAATGAATAAAATGTAAATAACTGCAATTGCTCAGATCGATAAATGTGACCCTGCCTGTGAAGGTGGCATGCAGTACTTTTTTATATAACAGATAAAACCTCCCTAAAATTGAATCATACAATGTTTGCCATAGAACTGGTGGAATTGTGAACCCACCAGAGTATTCAGGGTAGCATATAGTGAGTGAACTTCTCTTGATCTTCTCCTCAAACAGATCCTTCTTGTTGAGGAAGAGGATGATGGATGTGTCTGTGAACCATTTGTTGTTGCAGATGCTGTCAAAGAGCTTCATGCTTTCATGCATGCGGTTCTGCGGACGTCAAAAACAAAGCAGATGCTTCACATTGTTTATAACCCGAGAAAACAATTAATCACTGTTTAACCCAGGGTTAAAAGGAACAAGAACTCATATGTTTTAACCCAGGGTTAAGCACGATATAAAAAGCCACAAACTAAAATAATGTTCACATTTTTTTACTTTCACTTAAACCCCGAATGTAACCTCAAAATCATCCTTTCATGGAAAAATAATCAGTGTATTTTAAGAAATTCGGTCTCATGAGGAAACATGAGGCCTTGCAGGGAGCGATGAGGAAATCACTTCAACACAAGCTAGAGAAATAGAACATCCTGCTGTGGCTATGAAGAAGTGAACAACACTGGAATCTAAATTAATACTTCTTCAATAATCTGAAGAGCTTCTGATCATAATGGTCCATGTATATAGATATCAGCTTTGTTTCAAATCTATTATTATGCGAGTTATCAAGTCTATTATTATATAAGTTATCCATACAAATCTTGTAACCGATTCTTCTGTGATGACATCAGTCTGATGGCTTGGATGTCAGCCACTTCCCTCCTGCTGCCAGTCTTTTCTAGAGCCAATCATTTTTCCCCAGCAGAAACACAAGCCACGCCCTTAATTTTTCCATTACCCATTTAAGACAACTGCAACTACCAGTTTGTGTTGACTTTAAAGAACCCAGGAGGAACCCAGCTCACCATCTCCTCATCTTCAGCGAGGACCAGGTCATAATCACTCAGTGCCACACAGAAGATTATGGCAGTGACGCCTTCAAAACAATGAATCCATTTCTTTCTCTCTGAACGCTGACCACCGACATCAAACATCCTGTTTAAATGTATAAGTCACACAGTCATCAAAACAAATAATTCACAGATGATAATGTTTAAAAAGCATGACATTAAGTGCAAAGACTCACTTAAAGTAGAGTTCTTTGAAGGTAAAGTGTGTTTCTACTATGCCAGTGGTCTTGACCCGAGTTCTTAACACGTCTTGTTGAGTCGGCATGTAGCTGGGCTGGGATATCCTATCCAGGTCATTCAGATAGCTGTACAGAGAACAGAAAGCATTTCTGAATAAACATACATTATAAACAACCAATGAAAATGTCATAGTGATTTAAAAAGAACATTTAGTTCATTTAGAACATTTTTAAATCTCCATATCAAAACATTTAATTTTATTCATTTATTTATTATGTACTCAGCCATCATTATTTAATCTTTTGAATACTTGTATTTAAATATCCCTTTTAATTAATGACAAACGTTTGGAACATCATCAATTTGGGCAACTTGGATAAAAAAATAAGTTTGCAATATTCCCAAATAAAGGTAATTTTTTTACGTTTTTTTAAGCTTTCAGGCTACTGAATCAAATCAAACAAAGTTGGATTATAACTAGCCGTCACCTCAGTATTACTTTTGCTTAGATAAGGACGTATCCATCACAACAGCCGAACAGAAAAACATTTATAGATCAGCGAGAGACAAAAACTGTTGACTGTTGATTATTATCATTGAAAACATTTTAGTCACCAACCAAAAATGAAAACAGCATAAAGAATGGAAACAAACTGACACGCAGGACACTGGAACAAGGGTCTGGAATGCTGGAATCTCGCTAGTAAAAATCAGAACATGTTTGCACAAGGCAAAGAGAAGCAGGAGGCGTCTTGCCTGGATCTTGTCTATGAAACAGATCAGCGGTAGAAGCTATAACTGTCCTGTTCACGAGACCAAATATGGATTCACAGTTTATCCATCACCTCAAATTAAATGACGTGAAGAGTCAGAACTAATTGGTACAATAAACCAAACATACCGTCAACAAACACATATTTAGATGGATGGACTTTATTTCCCTCAAGCAAAAGGTGAAGCAGACATTAAAAATTTCAGTTTGAATAAATGTTTACTTCAGTATAAGTCAGTATAAATCTGTTTAAAATATAAAGGACTACAACTGTGAGTAAACAGTACAGTCTCATTTAAACAAGACAGTTTGCGAGAAGCTTAAGAGAAATGAGAGACCCAAGAGGTTCTTGAGGAATCCTCTGAAGGAAGGTCTCTTACTAGGACGCAGAGTCATTGAGCTGATACTCTCGTGATCGGACGAAACACGTCCGCACTCCTTCATCCCTCCACAGCCGACGGATGACCCCAGAGAGCTCTGGGGTCATGACCCCTTCCTCCGCAGTGCCAGCGAGCACAAACAGCTGACGAGCGTCGTCCTGACGTTAAACAGAAGAAAAAAATAAATCTGAAAATTTACCCACAATCCCCTGCACAAACCGGCCACTCAGCTCCCATAGGGAATGAACTGAAAACACATGCTGATGTCTGCTAACTCTGTGAAAATAAACAGTTTGGTGAACAGTGAATCTTACGGCTCTTGAAGGATCTCCGAAGTCGATCTTTAAGCGGCCCATGGCTCTAATGATGGCGATGATGGACTGGATGGTGTTGCTATAAACCACCACTTTGTACTGCTTGCACTCTTCTTCTGAGTAACCATCCTCATGAATAATCCTTGAGGAAAACAAACCAGGCAGGATACTAGTGAATAAGATCAATAAAATTCAATAATAACCCACAGTAATGTTGCCTATAAGCTCTAGCTGTGTAAGTGTGATTGCACGCCGTCTATGTGGGCACGCCGTCTATATGGGCACGCCGTCTATATGGGCACGCCATATACATGGGCACGCCATCTACATTTAACAGGTTGACATAAAATTCAACAAGAAACAAAACATTCATTGTTATTCAAGCTACATTTTATTATTATTTATATAGATTTTTTATATTTTTTAATTTTATATTTTTTATAAACTTCAAATCATATACATACAAACATTAAATATAAATCTGATACACATTATGTCTGTATATACACACGTATGCTTATATAACGTGCACACACACACTTTTGTGTAACATAACATTCATGTATATATACTGTACATCACGTCTCATCTCTTACATCACCTCAGATGTGTTGTATTTCATCAGATCACAAATAATATAAATCACTCACTTCATTTGCTTAACTATTGTGCTCTTCCCGGACTCCCCGGCACCTAAAACAGAACAAACAACATAATGTCACTGATGAGGTTGATATGGCAAATCGGTAAATGCAGTTTATTTGAATGACCCCAAACATCACACGCTCAGGAGAAGGTCTGCATTAGATGAATAGAGGCTTTCAACCTCTGCCTACCACATCACAAGCCCAGCATGAGCCGCAGAACGAGACGCCTATTTTGGTTGCCATACGGTGAGATTAAATGCCCTGTAGATGAAAGGTTCGTCTGATGTTAGTTCCCCCAGCCAAAGTGCTTGTGAGGACAGCGGGAGCTCTGATAGGTGAGCTTTTTATAACCAAGTCAAATGACTCACTTAGATGGCTTAATAACTACCACATCAGAAAGAGATGTTTGTACAAACAGAAGCAAACAGGCCAGCGGACACATGGCGTGTATGTAATCCAATGCTTTATTGTGTAACCCTGACTATTTTTGTGTGACAGACAAAGGATGAAGAATAATTGCACAATTTGCACACAATACAGACAAAGTGCGGTGACCTCTGTTTGGTGAAACAGACTGTACCAAAGAAAATCAACTGAATAAACATGTACAAATCAAGGCCAAATGTGATGTATTTGTGTTAATTTTAAACAGATACTCCATTATTATGAAATTTCACAATCATGAATCATGACAAATTCTGACACTTCAATGCATATAATTGTATTATATTGGCTTAAATTCCAATTATTTTAAAGCCATTTTGTAACTGGACACCAATATACAATAAACTGATTGATTGTAATCAGACAGTTAGGTCTAATTGTATCTGTACCAAAGTTCTCAAAATACCATGATATTGGCACAAATACACTACAGCACTTAAGGGTTAATGGATATATATTTAACTGAATTGTACATGTACATACATTTACACCAATATGGTGGAAAATTAGCTTTAGATGGTCATTTGTTCATTCTCCAGGATGCATTTATAATATCCCCATTTCATCAGCATGTATTTGTAGTATATCAGCTGGAATAGAACAATAGTGTCTCAATTTGAGGTGCAGCTTCCTCTCCTATTAGCCCAAATTTATGACAGTGTAAGGAAATAACTGTGGGTCTTAGGAACGACAGAACCATGTGGAAAATTTATCCGGAGAACACTGTGAACCACAGGCACGCTGCAGCTGGAGTAAGACATCCAGATATTTCCGCCACGTCTGATGTGAACTTTGCACGAGAATAAGATCCATCAACGGCTAAGCGAAAGAAAGACAAGGTTTTAATAAAAAACCCACAATAGTCCAGAACTGAAAACAGATTTGAATCAAACAGATGAGTGGTTCAGCTACAATGTGGGTTATTCAATGTACTGATCCATCTATGCATGCCTGTGTGGTTCTAAACATTGATACTGTTACATTTAACACATAGCAGATTTATCCCACAAACAAGCTAATTGAACATTTTGTTCAGTGCAGGAGGAGAAAATGACACGCAATATAGCATGTCAGACAGTAAGCAAACAACATATTGCCATATTAATGAAAGTCTTCATCACTAAATTAACAAGCCACAACATAACTCACTCATATCCAGGCTGATATTTTGACGATTCCTAGATTAGAAAGAAAGTCTTACACTGCAGTGGTCTGGATGCGGTCCAAGCAGACGAGTGTCACACCAGAATCTAGTGGCATGGTGACAGCATGCTATTCTCCACACACACGCATCTGTCAGTGCTTTAAACAGGCATGTAAATGGCTCGCTCCCGCTGTAATTAAACCATTAGCTGCTGTGCCACGGGCACCGTGGTTAAGATCTACACTATTAACAAGCCCAGCTGAGCAGAGCCAAGCTTCATGATTTATATCTGTTTTCCTTCACTTGTCATTTTTTTTAAACAGCAGGTTTACAAAGAGCAGCAGAATAGGAACAGTGAGGACACCACAGAACCCTACTGAGCCATGTCCTCTTGTGGGATTATCATGGAGTTTTCAAACAATAACTAATTTATCTTAAAGGGAGAGTAGGCTAATTTTTTCCAGAAATATTTTTTGTTGTACTGGTTGAATATCTGTTCACATCCTAATAGCAGGACAATCACTCAGTCACAACGTGAATTAACATATTTCTGGAAATAAGTCTTTTGTTGAAGGCTCAAGACTGCAAAATGTCCATCCAATCATTGCATTCGGTCCAAATGCAACAATAGGGTGGTGTGTGTTTTGGAGGAGGCGTGGCTTTGAAGAGCACTGTGAAGGGAAGACTATAGTACTCCTTTTAATGTTGTAGTACACACAAAAATGTACATTTTAACACTAGTTACCCCCACCCCCCCCCATGTCATTCCAACTGGGATTTTTGTAAAACACAAAAGAATTTCTTGGCCACAAAAAATGCCACAATTTACTGCTGGAAAAATAGCTTCAAAAAGTCACCCTTTGTGTTTGATGTAAATAAAACATCAATTAGGTGTGGAATGTTGTCCTGCTAGGTTAAAAATAATACTTAATATTTACGCAAAAAATGTTTTGGGTTAAAGTTTTCCTTTAACAAGTAACGTTACTCAACACTGTATTACAAGTGTCACATCAATATACCCAACATGTGCAACCATGTTTCAAAAATGCCATTCAAAAATGCCTCAAAAATAAGATTTATACTGTTTGGCTGTAAAGTGTTATACAATATTTGGCTGTTCTTCTGAAAAGCTAAACAAGCCCTTTACACAACTTCAGCCAGCAGTTACAGTGGCCTCTGAAACTGCTGATGTCAGCAAAGCCAGAGAACACAATGGAAAGCCGCAAGTGAATTACAGCAATTTGATTAAGCTCAGACCTCACTGTGAAATGCTAATTACGACACGGTCAGCTTTGCTAAACAGTTGCAATATTCCAGTGGCAGAAAATTACAGGAATGCAGTAATTTTGTCCAAACCTGCTATGTCATTTCATGCATCATGCGTAGGACTAGCAAATTATCCAAACTGCTTTTTCCACCCTTTTTGTGGATGGTGACCACAGCCGTTTGTGGCCCCATCCACTTCAATTCTTCAACAAAGGGTTATCTTGGAGTTGATAACTTCCCCTTTTGTCTTTTAGGGTGGGCAAACAACACAAAGGTTCATTTTGGGGTGTACTGTCCCTTTAAATTGGGAGACCACAAAGAGCCAGCAAAACGGCTCTCTAGTTTGCTCACTGTGATCGCTCAAGCCACAGAGGGGTTGGTGTTAGGCCAACTGTAACCTCAGAACTCGCCGTCCTTGGACAGTTCTTTCAGAGAGCCCTTTATTTATGAGCTGCATTCTGTGTTTAACGGAGCATGTAATATTCGCCTCATTGAAATGCTCGCCCTGCTTCCAGCATACTTTTGGTTTCTGCATTCAGAGTAACAAGCCAAACCCCTTAACATGCCCTAATGCACTGCCTTAATGCCTGGAGGTGAAGGGTTCCATAACTTGAGAAAATATCACACAGAAAGAGGATTATTACACACACAAAGACTCGCACGTTAATATCTGAAGCAGTGATTTACAGACAGAACAACTGTGCCTATGAATATGAGTGACAAAATCATTAAGGTTTTAACAGTTACAAAAATTCCAAAGTCACATTTCCAAAGGAATAATGTGGGAGACACCATTTTATACACAACCTCTCCTGTCACAAAGCCACAATACAGTTTAATAATCAGAGACTAAACCTCACGCCACAAGCCACTGGTTACAATATGGGAAAGAGGATTTAGTGTTTCCAAGAAGGAAATTATTTGGCTTGCTTTAAAGTCTTTAGGCCATTATTTGTATCCAAGTTAAAAGAAAACAACATATAAAAACAATTCCTACAGTCACTGAGTTTTAGTTCTGAAGTTTTTCTTGTCAGCAATGATCTTACTGACAAAGTTTAGTTGCAACTTTACTGACATTATACAAAACACACAACGTCTAAAGCATCTAGTTTAGTTGTCTGTACACAACCGATGGAAATCAACATATGACAGATAAAAGCTGCCTCTTCGTCTGTTATCAGTGACATTTTGCTCTCTGCAAACTTGTATTTTTCTGGTTGTGGTATGCCAGAAAGAAATGCAAACTCAAACTAAAAAGAAAACGCCAGTATTTTGTCTTTAACTGTCCAAAACAGTCATTATCCTCGGCATTCCCACACTCTTTGACAGCTGGACAACTGCCAAAAACACACAATTCATTTTTCCATACTGCACTATGACAAAGTGTTTTCTAGGAACGTATTCTCCTGTCGTTAAAAGCAACCAACTAACGTTAACAAAAATAAACATTTTTAAGACGGACTGAGATTAACGCTTAAGATAAACATAAACTAAGCCTAGTAAATGCAACTCATGCACCATATTAAATGCTGTAATGAACTTGCGCAGATGAGTCCACAGAAAGCCTCCAGGAGATCCTAAAGGCTGTTTGTTGGTTTTGTACACGTTCGTATCTGCAACACGTCTTGAACTGAAACGTAAACACTCAGTGCGGTTTGATCTAACGCGACTCACCGAGCAGTAGTAGTTTGACTTCTCTGGATGCTTTTTCTCCGTCCTCTCGCAGGTTCCGATCTATCATTTTACTCCTCTCCATCGCTGCTTTATCTTCAGCACTTAAAGTGCAACCCATTTTCAAAACGTTTATGAAATAGTGTTGAAGATGAAAAAATAAAACCTTTAAAACGGGACGCGGGCTTTTCTACAGCTTGCAGGAAAATAACGACGCCAGTGGGAACAAAAGGCGATGGCAGGTTCTCATACGATGCTGCGCCCCGTATAGAAGCACATACACTTTAAATCATATTAAAACGCGGATTAAAAGACTTAGATATTATACGGGACACTGTGATCCACTGAATCTACATTGAATGAGACAACATGCACTAATGTTTTACCCAGAAACCCAGCCGAATAATTTCGATGGCTAAAAAGTTTCCGCTTATGACGGTCTGCGGTCCACAACTTAGGTTATTTTTGCGAAAGAAGGTATCCAAGCCTGTATCCAAAACATGCAAATGTTGCGAAGTGGATCACAGCGAAGTTTGCCGAGGCGCAGACTCGCGTTTGACGCGCAGGCAAGACAGAATCAAGCAACGTGCTAAAAATCATCGGGGAATTATGGGAAACGTAGTTTGACGCGCTGCGATTCAAATAAAACAGCAAATGTTTGGTCACAGTGCTGTTCATCATTCATGTTGCCATTATGAGTTACTTTCGTGTTAATAACAGTTTCTGGTAGTTTCTCAATGAGTCTGCGCTTAAGAAATGCGCATATATTTAAACGGTTATCTAGGAGCGCCCCCAATAAAATGGGATATTTCTGCACAAAGGATTCATCCGTTGTGAAGCGAATTAGACATTTAGCAAACGGACAAAAATATGACTAAATAAAGATACGGGTTATTTGTAAGAAAGGGGTGTTTTAGTGTCTTCTCGCCGTATTGACAAGCAAACAAACTTTATTGTTGTAAAAGTGATGCGGCAGGTTATGATAAGGGTCTTTCGCTCGCGAGCCAGAGAAATGTCACAGAGGATAAGTTACCATGGAAACACCAAGTCCCACAGTGGATGAGAATAAAGCCTGTGTTCCGCCACTGAATCACAGTTGAGCTGAGTCTGGATTTGTTTAGTCTCGCTGTGGATCTTGGATGTAAGAACAGGAGAGTTCCCATACCTGCCATCAAACACAATATATCGATACTTTAACGCAGAGGCGGGTCACTCCGCACATATAAAAACACTTTAAGTAAGTTTGAGCTTAGATCTATTAACCAAGGCTTCTAATTATTTATTAATCTATCCTATTAATCTCAGCAGGCTTTTATCCCTGTAGTTTATCAGATTCTGACATTATAGTTCAGACGTAGACTATATATATATATATTAAGCATACGGCATTCGACATTACTCCATCACGCTACATTCAGTATTATAAACATGCTTATGAATTATTAATATTTGAATATTAAAGCAAAATGTACTAAAGAAAAAAAATGGCACACAAATATGCCAAATATGATGGAGATTTAAATTAGATGTGGTTGTGATGCACTTTGCTTTAAAATAACTACCGAAACTTTAAGAGAACAGAGACTTACATGCACCAAACTGATCTGTAATCAGCAGCAGAGAGCAACCGACTTCACAAAGCCCTCAACACCTTCATCCCTCAGCAGAGCTAAAGGTCAGGTTGTTTGAACTTCACCGCTAGGGGCCTCCCTCTTACTTAACAAACATCAAAGTACGTATGACTCGCACTGGTGTGTGTGTGTGTGTGTCTATATTTGTAAATATATGAGTATATGTGTGAATGTATGGGGCACAAAAACTAAGAAGAATATTGTGCAAAAGTCAGAAAAAACAGTGTGCCACAAAAAATATTACCATAAACATTACTTTGAAAAAGCTAAAACTGTATTTAACAGTTAATACTGTATTTAACTGTATTTGTGTATTGTATCTTTTTAAAAGTCTTTAAAAACAATGTAAAAACATTGTAAAATAAAATCTTTATCTCAGTTGTATATTGCACAAACCATTACAAACAAATGTCTTTATGCAAGAGCTTAAGGAGAACAAAGGCAACTATCAATATTGATTATTGATTATATGGACATTAACTTCACTGTGTGATTGTAAGGTGTGGCCACAACAAGCTGAATCTGCTTATGGCAAAACATAGACTGCACTGGTACAAGACAGCTAGCTGCTTTAACCCGTAAACAAAAGCCTTTTGACAGTAAGTCTGTAGGAAGCTCAACTAAAAACAATACAGCTGCTTGTAGTAATATAGTAGGTTCTACAGAATGTCATTTATGGCAGAAAACTATTGAACAAACGTAAGAATAATATACAATGGCTACTACATGGCTACTGTTTCAGTAGCAGAGTACAGTATTGTATCAAATATACCACAGTATATATATACTCCAAGGTTTTGCAAAAAATACAACAAACCACAAAACCCAACAGCCCAACAAACACCCAACAGCCTAACTGATGTGAAACCCACTAATGGGTGACATACCACAGGTGTGATAGAATCTGCATCACATCACACTAAAAAATAAGCAATTATATAAAAATCTGCTTTCCTATGGAAGGCAGATGTGGGTGGAGACAAGTCTATACCAACTCTTGAAGGACATCGTAGTGCCACATGTTTGGAGATGACTTGGTTGTTACCCTTTGGTCAGAGCCAATCTGATTGTCCCAGGACATTTTGTGGATCAGGTGCCTTGGTGGTGAAGGCCCGGGGCTGGAAGCCACCATCTCCTTGTCACAAGGTGTGGAAAATGTGACTGAAAACATAGAGGCAGTTTTTACTATTTGTAAACACACTTCACTCTGTTGTAACTCAAGATTGTATCTCTGTGCCCGATTAGTGAGGTCTGGCATGTGAATGTGCATCTTTATTATCTTTTAAAACTTCAACCTTATATCAGATTCTGTTGGGTTTTTTTTACATGTACTTTTAATGCTTTTTAGAAGACCAGAACATAAATTAAAAGCATCTGTTGTGATTGCTCACTGCCTCTGACTGTGTCTCATATATAATTGCTCTGAATTTACATTGTGCCCAACATAAGCATTGGGACAGTTAAAAGCAATTGCTCTGTTTGTTGAGTCAACAAATCCTTAATGATCAAAAGGTGAATATGAGGCAAAAGTACACAATGTCACTTAATGTTTTACCAATTTAGAAGAACAGCAGATGTGTGCCTAAATATTCAGGAAACTGGCTCACAGTTGTGTTTCTAATGGGATCAGCTGTGTGCTGTTGAATTATTCGTTCACACAGTAAAAGCAGGGGATGTGTAGTATTCGTTCTGCAGTCTGAATCCTGCATTTGGTGAGAACAGACATAAGAACAAACATGAAACAAGGGAGTTGACTCTGACAGAAAAAAATGTGACATTCTGTAAAATCGCCTCATATTCACCTTTTAGTCATGAAAGATTTCCCAACTTCACCTTAAACAAACAGATTTTTTCTTAATTGTTTCAAAACTTATAAATGGCACTGTATTAAATACAGTCTTTACCCCACCACCACAGGCTACACTGTGTTTCAAGATTTTTATTTATTGTTGAGAATAAACAAAACTTTTTAAAATATGACACTGCGGACAGCCATAATTTTACGGCAACACAGCATTTCTCCAATGAAGGAGGAACAACTAAAGAATTAGAATCTACCCACCACACAAACAACTTTGATCCAATATTAGTGGCGCCCCAAATTGTGTTGTTACATTAAGTCATTATATACTCATTTATTGTCTGAATTCACATTAAGAGCCGTAAAAATTAGTTACATCGATCACTTGCGGTTCATCCCACATTTTGAATACAGATTCCACATCACAATGTTGCTTTCCTGTTACATTGTCTGGACAAATGTTGTTGAATCTATGTAAAAGAATTTCTGTCTAGTGTTACTGTTTTGGAAAAAGTAATTTACTATCAGTCCAACAACTGGCATGTAAATTATTTCCTCAAGAGAAAAAATATGATTTGGGTGTGACAGAAACCAAATAACCAAACATTTTAAACAAGCTATGTACAAATTCCTGGGCAGAGTACAAAAAGATCTGATGGCAAAACATAACAACAATATATGATCAATTAAATATATATTTAACATCTGAAAATATCAACCTTGTAGTTCTGCTTTTGTTTTGACACAATTGTCTGATATATTAAGATCATTCATGTGTTGATGTTCTATGAACTCAGAGGTCTCCTCCATGATCTGACCAGGAATGTGGAAGTCAACAGATGTCCTGTGTAACTCAGTGGAGAGAGGATTGTCCTCCTCTTGTTGAGGGATGGATATGCTTTGGGAATTCCTGGGCCGCATATTGCAGCCCGTGCCCTGAAGAAACTGGAGAAAGTTCTCCTCAATAGAAGCTTCCCGGCTGGGGAGCTGTTCCTCTTCACCCGGTCGGCCCCACTTGAAAACAAAAGCCAGGTTTCTGACTAGCTCCTCCCGGATCTGTCGATTTAGACAACCATAGAAAACAGGGTTGGAGGTAAAACAGAAGTACCCGATCCAGGTGAACACGTCCTCCAGAAAAGCCATGTGAGCGAGAGATTCGAGAGAGGATGGCATGATGGCACAGTAGAGGTGGAAGGAGAAATAAGGTAGCCAGCATCCAAGGAACTGACCTCCAACGGCCACCAATACGACCGCCGCCTTGCCACCGCTGAAGGTCCTCTGAGGGGTGGTGCGTGCTCCACTAAGGCTGGCCGCCATGCTTGATCGACTGCTTAAAGATTCAGAGCGAGGTCGGGGGGTCTCCATCCAGGTGGGTACTGGGCCTTGCTGCATGGCGGCTACTCTGGCCACCTTAAACATGTTACAGTACACCACAAAGATAATAAGAACTGGACAAAGGAAGTACATCAAAGTAAACAGGATCATAAACACCAAGCGTTGGGGTCCTCTGTCTATCCAGTGGAGCGAGCAGCACTTTCGTGCAGTAATTTCTCCTAAAACTTTCCCTAGTGCTGACCCTGTTTCTTCTCTTTCAAGTGTCCAGCCGAGTAAAGGGAATGCAGACATGATGGTGGCTTTGATCCATATTCCAATCAAAACTGAAACCACCAACCCTACAGTCATTTTCACCTCGTAGCGCATGGGATGAACAACGTAGTAGTATCTCTCCACGTTGATGGCGGAGATCGTGAGTATAGCGGCACTGATTAGTCCTACGCTCAAACAAAGGTAACCCTGACACAAAGCCTCATTAAAAAAACCCTGTCCTGACAGCATACCCAAAGGCATCAACACCAGGGCCGCAATGAGATCCACCAGGCAAAGATGGAAGACGAACACAAATTTACGTAGTCGTGGCGTCTTCGCAATGACCGCCATGATGGCTAAGTTGCCTACAATGGCCAGTATGTCCATCAGGAGCATCATGCACAGGGAAAGCGTCTGGAGAAGATGTCCATCTCCTGTCTCGCTCAGTCTTGAGGTGTTGGGCCGGGTGGCATTCGGACGCCAAGAGACGGCGTGGGTGACGTTCCACAGTGTGTTGTGGGCGGTTGTAAACTCCATGAGAGGATGGAATGAGGATCGTGGGTGGAAGTGATTCTCGTGGGACTATCACCCATCCTTTCCTGTTGAAGATTGGGGTCCAGGAGCACCGCTTGACGGTGGAGTTCTGACGATGTTATGGCATGGTGATAGAGTTGAAAGGATTGGTTGTACTCTGGAGTTGGGGCAGATTAGGGTCATAACATCCATCTTTAAATATTATATATCTCTGTAGTTCCTGCCACTTCAAAGTCCATAAGCCCCATGATGTAACTGTGAAAAGAGACAACAGTGTTAGCAAGCAAATGTTTTGAGCAATTACATGTGTTATGAACTTCATGCTTAATGTAAACATATAAGGATGCATGCATGTATAAACACACACCCTTCAATGCTTCAAAAAATGGCTAAAGATCCTGCAGTCTGTCTGTCCCACATAACAGAACGTTCTCAGAATGCTAATCTTTTCTAAAAGTAAAAAAAATCAGAACATTTCATGATGTTAGTGGAACTTTTTAAAAGTTATATATTTATAGAAACAAACATTATTCCTAAGTGGTTACTGAAACATTTTATAAACATTACAGAATTAAAAAAACTTTCAAAAACTTTCTTAAATCCAAACAATAATGTCAATACAATGACAAAATTAAACATTTATTAAAATAAAAATGTAATTATTGTTACTCAATGAAAACATTAAAGAAATGTTCTAACAACCTTAAACTGATAACTACTGTATTTGCAGTTATAACCTCACCTGGCTTATGCTCCCCACACACTAAATCACATGCACTATCTGCCAATTTTACAATATCATATTAGCTTGTAAAAACACTGTACCACCATTGTTGTTTTTAAAGCATCAATTCATTCACTTTTTATCCAAGGGCATAAACTACTCGTGACACAATGTGGTCAGTGTTGTGTCAAGCGCTCAAAAGCATCTCTAATTCAGATATAAACTGTTGTTTTAGGACACGTCCGTAACCACAGAGGCTTTGTTATGTGTAAAAAGCTTGTGACCGCAAAGATCGCATGATTAACAGATTGTAGCTGTGGGGAGGAAAAGGTTCTGCTCCTACATGTTATCAAATATAATATCAATAATAAAAACATTGATATTCATAAATACTATTAAGAATATATAATATCATTTTTTTTAAATCTAGTTTTTAGAGTTAAGTAAAAATGGCCTGAATGGCCATCCAGGGGCTAATAAAAAAACTATTAAATTGTTTAAAAACAATCATTATTTTTTAATAGCATTTCATGGCACTAGTTGTTAGGAAATTACACTTAACTTTTAAGGACTATTATAATTAACTTTCATTGGTTTGGCTTAATGTATTAAAATTAAGTCATTATAAACAATATATTGCAACTGACTGACTTACGTTTTTTAGGTTGACTATAATGTACAATGAGCTTCACATCTGGTTTACATTTGCCTCAGCTCTATAAACAAATGCACCAACATTTCTGCTTAATAGAAACATTTGTTTCTATTCCTCTGTTTGTTTTTTAAATGAACAAAATTTCAGAAACTCACCTATAACAACAAAAATCAACCTTTACAAATTCATTAATGTGATCATCAAAGATAGATGAAATTATTGCATATAACAAGTAACCCAACAAAAACACACAATTTTTTAAATGCATTTTATGTTCTTGTTTTTGTTGTGGAAGTTAAATATATTGTCAGGTCCAGCCCTGAAACCCTGAGAGTCCTAAAACCCTGGGAGTCAAGCCCTGAGAGAGCTGCTTTTCCTATAGGAGAGGATTCAGAATAGCTAACTGTGTGCTAATGTTTTTAAATGCACAGTGTCCTCTGCAGGCAGAGTTAAATCTGTAGGATTCGCAGATGCATTTTAAACTGTTGTGAGCAAATTGCCTCTGTGATTCTGTGAGCTCTGCTACACTTTGTGATACAAGAATCTTTGAGCAAGTAAAATCTGAGGGCTGCCAACAGACAAACATATGACTCCATAATATGCACATGACTCAGTATTTACTGAAATGAAAACAAGCTCTGTTGTTTAACAATCTTGTTTTTTCTTGTTTCCCCCTCAGGGCGATCAGAACTTTGCACTGTCAATGTTGGCAACTTCTAGCCCACACTTACAGACAAAAGATGTGCTGTCACCTGGCCTCAATAATCTGCTACCACACTGACATGTCCACTGTTGAGTGTTAGAGTTCATTGTGTGATGCCAAACAGTTCCCATAGTCCCCTGAGGTGAACTGTTTATTGTGAGCACCATTGCACATATGTCATGCATGTCAACACCTTCATTCAAGGCCACCGCTGGTTTAAATTCCTAAGAAAGCACACAAACAGCTATCTCTCCATGTCACCGCCTGCTAGCGAGAACCCAAAGCCAGACTTGATGAATCTGCAACCTCACAGCTTCACATGAAATTCACTGCCACTCATCTATCTGGGAATTCTACAACATGCATGTCCTTAGAATGCGGGCGTATATTGCCTCCGTGTAAGGTATGGTGTTAAAGGAGCAGCCCAATGAGATGAGATGAAATGAGGAGAACATGAGAACGAGGAGAACATACCTGAGGCTACAGCTTGTTTGTAGTGAAAAAAGGTCCAGCAGCGAAGGTCTCCTCTCCAGTTTCCAGGGTTAGTGTCAGACGGCAGCGAGAGAGGGATAAAAAAGAGGGGGAGAGAGGAGAGAGAAAGCGAGGGGGAGAGAAAGAAGTACCCGACTCCTCTTCTCACCTGGCCCTTTCATCTCTCCGCCCCTCACCCTTTCACCCGCCCACACGCGTGTACACACACACACATACATAAACACACAAACAGAGATATCGCCCCCTCCCCCGTCAGCTATGCTTCAGGCAGGCGACTGGTCCAGGTGGTCAGGCTGGTGTTCTCGCTGCCGTGAAGATGGAGAGATACAAAGCACTGCCTCTTTGGATGCCACTGTCTCTGCAAGGTGCGCAGGCACACTCTCACTCTGTTCTGACACACACACATCCACACAAACACACATAAACATGTGCTCTCCCTCACACGCGCACAGGGCAACTGCAGAGCAGAATGGAGTGAAGACAGGGATGCAGGCAAGGAAACAGCTTTCCTCTCATCACTGGGTCCTAGTGCCCCCAGTTTCCCACATGTGTGCACAGACAAACAGGCGCATACATAATAAACACAGGCTGCAGTATGGGGTCAAAACAGGCTCTTTGGATATGAAGTAAGATTACAATGAAATTGAAAGTAATTTTTTAGTGCAGCACAAAGTCTCTCTATATCTCCTGGTAAGACCTGTGTAGCTTTCTATGTCCAATCCTTTAAAAGCCCTCTCATGAGACCCTAATTATTTGTTTGTGGTTACAAAGTCTGCCAAAGCACAAAGAGTCTAAGAGAGGAGATCAGCAGTTATGTTGTTCTGGTGATGTCCAGAACAAACAGACAGCTATTCTTCTGCTAAAATTCGAAAGGCATCAAGAGTCTGCAGAGATTTAAATTGTCATGGGACTCTTGGGTAAATATAGGGACACATATCCCACCATGCACTGCTTCAGTTTTCAATGCCTTTTGAGATATTGTGACATTTAGTCAGCGTCGTTTATATCACTAGCTAGAAATCTCTTGCAAAAATTGACTATTTGCAGCAAACTTTTAGTTAATACACTGAAAAACATGCAGCAAGCAAAATGGCTTATTTGCATATAAGCTTACAGCTGATTGGTAGCAATGTGCACCTCAAGTTCCTGTACTGTAGCTTAATTTGTAGATGAAGGTGCTAACAAAACAACGTTTATAGTTTGAATCTAAGGGAACCTTAAATGTACTGTAATTTACAATAATATATTCAATAAAGCATTTGTGAATGTAAGCCTTCATGTAAATGTTTCTAACTTCCTCTTTACACAGGATTTAGTATCATTTTTAAAGTAGGCATATCTTAAATAACAACTATAACAGCATAACCAAACACTCATGCAACACAGACTCAAAATGCCACATTTGGAGCTTAAGGTATGACTTACTGAAGATATGACTCATTTATTTGTTTCGGTGACCACGACAAACTGCACAACTGAATAAACAAATTACCGGACTCATCTTTTTCTTTGTAGTTATTAAATTCAAGACTTTAATTGCTAACATATGTTCACTTGAAAAATCACAAGTATGTGCAAAAAGTCTGGAAGTTTTTTAGACACATTCAACAGGATGTTTTAAGAGAAAATGCATTCACTGCACTGCAGCGTATCCTCTGCCTCTTTGTGATTGAAGAACTTCTGTCTTCAGAACTGGAATAGAATAAAGAATATTTATCTTTTTCACTCTCATGACACGCCACTATCAAACAGAGCTACTTATTCATAAGGACAATTTGCAAGCCAACGCTGAAAGCTAATTTATCATGTGTTTCCTCAGGAATGAATTTTTTTCTGTTTTCTAAACAAAATAAGTCCTATTTTAAAGTTGCTATGCAGCTATGTTAGAAAAGTCAGACAAATAAAGAACAACAGCTACCACAAGGCTCTAAAAACTTTCATAAAGGTTGTGTTAAAAAAACACAAAGATCTCTTCAAATAATGTCAACCAATGACCTTATTTTACTCAAAAATTGTTATTCCTAAACCACAGTTAACATTCCAATGGGAACTCGTGGCTCAAAAATGCTAATTCACTTTCAGGTTTAAGAATTGCAGCTGAAATCTATAGGACTGAACGTTATCATTGTGTGAGAATAAAACTTGCCCTGAGAAGAAATAATAATAAAACTCTTATGAATAATTGATAGAAAGATGAACAGGACTGCAGGACTTGTAATAAGGGAATTTTATTGTAGTCTTTGTCATTTATAGTCATTTATAGTGCAAGGATCATCATGCAAAAACTCATTTTGTTATTTTAACAGAACTTTACAAAGTGCTTTAATATTTTAAAAGTTTTACAAGGAAACATACAGTCCACTTTAAATCTAGAAATAAGCTATTTTATGTTTATTTTATTTATGCACTAGCACGCAAAGTATATTAGGCCAGCTTTTTAAGTTGAATGTATGTACTATGTATGGTAAAATGTGTACATCTAAATGAATAAAATGTTGTTCATTTTAGTAGTTTCTAGTCTTGAGTGTGCTGGGCTACATATAACTTACAGCTTTAATTCAAGCGGCCACTGAACTTTTACACCCGCGGTGCAAGATGAGGCTAAACCGCGTGACCTTTCTTCGCAATCACTGCCTCTATCCTCCGGATCTCGGTTCATTGACATCAGCTTTCCACCTTTTTGTTGGTGGACAACCTCCACTGCAGCTTACATGGTATTGCGACACCATTAAATCAATAGATCGATGGCGAGATACCTCGAAAGAGCGTCATTGGAAGAATCAGCGGATGACAATGGGAGCGAATCGAGATCGCTTGTGTGTGATGGAGGCAGAGGGAGACAGCAGGCTGAAGGTGTTGAACAGGACAGAAATAGCTTATACTTGCTCAACCCGGCAGCACCAATCACGGGAGAGGCAAAATACAATGGTCTCCATGACAACTCAGGAGACCATAGACTCCAGGCTGTCTCCGAGCAATAACAGTCCAACCATCTCCCTGTGCGACAGCCAGTTATAACCAACAGTATTTTTAGCACCACGATCCAAATATAAACACACGCACATGTACACGAGGTATGACTCAAATTTCTGTATTAATACCAATTATTAGCCGCAAGGAGGTGATAATGTTACACTGACACGTTTTAATATTTGTCGTTTCTATGAACAAATCGCGCTTATGCAAAATGTGCTTGGAATGCATCTCATCTCATGCGTTGTAATTATATGAGACATGTAAAATAATAGACGCATACAATGACAAATAGTGATGAACCTAATGTTCATGTGGGAACGCATGACATTATATGTATATTATTATTATTATTATTATTATTACAACAACAACAACAGCAGCCGTCTCCATTTTTATGCGTTTGCGTAAAAGTGACTGGACTGCAGGGGGCGCTGTTAGATTGGAGAATTTGTGTAACAGAGCAACTGGAGGAACAATATTAAGTGCCACTGACATCTAAAATGCTAAGCGTGTGTACGTATTAAAACAGATTAACGCATAGAGCCTTAAATCCGTGGTCCAATTGTTCATATGCAGCGTCTGCTTTTTAATGGAGTATAAAAAAGTATAAAGAGCATTATTTTAAATCATTGCAATATATAAAATGCTTCGCCTGACCCTAACTCTCTGAGAGGGATTGTTTGCAATTAAACCAGGGTTGTGTGCACACCTCATTATTCAGGCCTTTTTCATAAGTACCATAACAACTGTCATGGTAATGATACTGCTGTCTGCCACAACTGCAGTCTAGCACCCTTTCAACCATTGCAAGCTTTGTTCACCAAAGTGATGTCCCACAGGTAATGTGACATGAGTCATCAAACCATCAAAGCTCTTGTCCTCAGAACAAGTACAGAATCTAAATGAATTCATCACTGCCGCTACCCAGCTAACCATTTTAGGTCGTAAGAACGTTTCCCCAACGTTTCCATTAAGTACTGAAAATGTGTTATTTTGAACGTAGTAGGAACATTATTATTGCTTGATTAAAAGAACATCATTGAAATGGTTTCAATTCTGTAACATTTTTAAAATGTTCCACTCACTACACTAAGAATAATGTTTTCATATATGGAACATAATAATAAAAACGTTCTTCTGACATTACTGCAAGAACCTTTCTGATAAAGTCTAATTGAGAACATCAGCCAACATTCTGAGAATGTATATATATAAATGGATATAAATATGGAAAAACTAATACATGTCCAGACACACGATAAATAAAACAATTCAAATTACATACAGACTCCAAATGATTGGAGAAAATATCACTGTGTATTACACAATGATATTTTTGCAGTTGAAGCTATCATACATATATGGAATGCACCGTATATTTTCTCCAATCAATATGAATTTGTCCCTGTGAATTTGAATTGATTCATTTATCCTGTGTCTGGACATGTATTCTTTTTTCCATGGTTGTTGCATTGTGTTCTGCATCTGTATCCTGGTTACAGCAGCTTATCTGTCCTATCACACCCATTTCTCTGGCTCAGAAATGACACACTTCAGCTTTAAAGTTGGTGATGTTTCATGGTGATTATGCACCCTGGGTCATGGCAACAGTAAAGAGAACAGCTCTCCTCCTGTTCTGACCTACTTACAGTTTCTTGAGCGAGGAACAGAGCAAGAGTGTACCGCATTTCTGCACACACACACACACATGCACGCGCACACACACACACACAGACACACACACACACCGGCAAAAGCATTTATAATTCTTTAAGATCTTCAGCCATCACAGTAAAATAATAATCTCCTTCGCAAACTGAAATAGGGAGGCATTCAGTAAAGTTTAACAGAGGTCTTATATCTCTCAACAAAACATTATTCAGCATTATGTACAATTCCACTAATAAGTGATACAGGGGCACATTTTCTGCCTCCATGAAAGTCAGTTTAATTATTTTAATTGGCTTTTATGAAGCAGGCAGTGCATCTATTGGCAACAGCTAAAACCCATGGGAGACTGTGTGAAGTCCACAGCATTTCAGTCAGTGCATTAATGCCTGAGCAAAGCAGAGAAACTGTAATTACAGAAGTCCGGGAAATGATAAAGCCTGGGGTCTGAATTCCAAAGATAATAATGATGATAAATAATGAATAGATCATCAGTCTTAGGCAGTGAGGTACTCCTGCCTTACATGTATGCCATGAAAAGATGCTACACAGTCCAGCAGCATCATCCATCAAAGAGCTATGAATGAAAGCACAGGGTCTGCCAAATACATGCCCAGGAGCTGTCCACACATCTGTGAGTGGGTGCGCTATATATCTGGACCCTGTACGACAGTCTAAGCTTTACTCATAAGCTGCAGGGCTATATTTTATTTATGATCTGTCTAACAGAGTACGTTTGGTAGTTCTGCGCCTGGACACTGATTCGCTGATAGGTGCACTAAATAATTCATATAAGGGAAGTTCACACAGGGTGCGTTTTTGCATTTTAAACAGGTGGATGGAAAGAGATGGAACAGAGAGAAATGTGGGGTCAGTGTGTTTTTTTAAAAAAAAACTGCTTTAAACTTAACACAGCATCTGGAAATGTGAGAATCGTAGCACAAACTGCTGAAAAACAACATCTACATTAATGACATTTGACAGCTTAATGTTACTTCACGCCATAATCGGTTCAACTTTAGGTTGTTATAGCTTCACTGTACATGTTAACATTCATCCATCTGAAATTTGCAAACATTACTAAACAAGAAAATAATAAAATAGTCTTAAGAAATCACAGAGCTAACTAAATGCTTTTAGAGGCTTAGGAATTATCACTACAGAACTACAAGCTGCAATAAACAAAACCAATTATATTCTATATCTGATCAATACACAGCTGATTGAGCTACAGTTATTATCGACAAGCAGGTCAGGTGTGCAACTGTCTGAAAGGAGAGTTCAAATGAACAACTGGAACAACAAGATAAATGAGACGTACTCAGAGAGAGAAGTCATTAACTAGATGAAGTGGCTAGTGGAGATGATTTGACCAAAGAGCAAATTACCAAGCAGAGAAAATTGATTTAAAAGAGCTTCTATTCCTTCTTAAACATTCAGATTCTCATCTGTAGCACTCCTTACTTTACATACCTCAAGCATCACCTCTTATACTCTGCCACGATTATACGCATTTATAAACCTTATAGAGTTCTTTTGACTTTAACATTAACAAGGTTTGTTATAGAACCTTTTAAGGGTTTCAAATATGAAGCACCTGCCAAAATCCTTCTAGGTTTTATATAGAACCTTCTTTATTTCTCTACACTGCCTAATGTGGGACACTTAAAATTCACAAAAAAACAGTGAATACCAGTATACCAGTATAAACAAATCAAAGCCGTCCTGCCATGTGATCGAAGTCACATGACCTAAGATCTGTGCATCAGGCTTAACATTATAAGATAATACAGAAGTCAAAATACAAAAAAGTCCCACATTAGGGCAATTTACTCTATATGTTTCTGTTGTAAATCCAGGAAGCATTTCAACAAAACGGGATACCAGACTTTATAAGCTGTAGATAGTTATTGCTTATACAGATTCAGAGTTAGCTTACAAGTGGCTGCTAATTTAGTTAATAATGTTTTTTTGACATTCTAGTGATTTATATATTTGTATATTTAAACAAACATGATGGAATCTTTCATTGTGAGACAAATCAGCTAACACCACAAAACATGACAGATTTAATTAAATCAATTGTTAGTGCTTACTGATGTTTGTGTTGTCCCTTAGAAGATGATGTCACTTCCTGGATGATGATGTCACTAAGGAAGTTGCTTTAGGTTAAAGGGACATTTCAGAAATATATAGACAGCTACATGAATAAATAGTTAGAATATTTATTTTATACCAAAGTAGTCAAGTTTGGTTTATATAAATAAGTTTGGTT
>JBAJNP010002023.1:0-52568 GCA_036877545.1 Yasuhikotakia modesta | reverse complement strand
TGTGTTTGAGTAAATGTGTGTCAGTGAGTGTGTGTGTCTTTGAGTGAGTGTGTGTCTTTGAGTGAGTGTGTGTCTTTGAGTGAGTGTGTGAGTATGTGTGTGTTTCTTTAAGTGAGTGTGTGTGTGTCTTTGAGTGTGTGTGTGTGTGTGTGTTTGAGTGAGTGTGTGTGTCTTTGAGTGAGTGTGTGTGTGTTTGAGTGAGTTTGTGTGAGAGTGTGTGTGTGTCTTTGTGTGTGTGTGTGTGTGTCTTTGAGTGAGTGTGTGTGTTTGAGTGAGTGAGTGTGTGTGTGTGTGTGTGTCTGTGTGCGGCAGCTGGTGAGTTCAGTTGTTGTTGAAAGTCAGACTTGTTCATGCTTACAGAACGATGGGGCCTTCAGCTCCTATAAAAGCGTAACTGTGGATACGACTGAGCTGCTGGTTTCCCATGAGAAAGCTGTGAGAGAGAAAGAGAGATGGTGAAAGATTAGAGGCTTTATGAGAGATGAAACATTTATAGAGGCGATATGTCAAAAGTGTGGCTCAACTTACAGTTTTTCAATTTTGGTTCCGTTAAACGCGTAAGGATCTATCTCACGTATACCGTTCTTTGTTAATCTCCTGCAGAAATAAGTTAGACCGTATATAATATATAATATATGCAAGCAGTATACATATATACATATGTGAATGTATAGCATACAAACAATGTATATATGTATGTATGTATGGACGTATGTATGTATTTGTTTATATGCATGTGTATAGACACACATATATATACTGTACATGCTATATATACAGTACTTACAGTTCAGTAATGGTTGCATTGGTCAGTCCTAGGAAGGCGTTACAGGGAATCTTGTCTATATGCATGTTATCCTGTAGATCACTGTAACATGTTTGATAAATGTAAGTTTTTAAAACAGTGTCACGTAAGATTTAGAAGACAGCGTTTAGTTTGACACGTCAACTGGAGCACAACGCTTTAAACCTCCAGTGACAGATACTCACAACAAAAATTCAGGAGCAGCAGAGTTGATTTTGGAGAAATCTGGTAGGATTTTAAGGCCCGTGTTTGATATTGTCCTGGAAGAACATTCATGCAGACAAGATTAATGAATGTAATGCATCAAGGAGACGTTTGTGTTTTGTCTGTGTATCCGCAGACTTTGTTTCCTGTGAGAAACATTTGATACGGATATTGACCCGTCCTTCGGTCATTCAGAACTCTTAACATAATGGCGGCTGCGGACGGTGTGGGAATACACTCCCTTCAGCTCGCTTGACCACACGACAGAGTCAGAGTTGTGTTTGACTGGAGGAAGTATTAAAAACCTCAAACGCTCACAGATACTGTAGTTTAGGAAGTCTCCAGAAGGCGTCTTTGTGAATGAAGAGATTTTTCGATTTTGTAATGGTTCTGTAAAAAATAAACAAAACACCAGTCAGTATTTCGATTGTTGTTTTGTAGCATTTATATCACTACAATACCCAGCTAACAATGTTAGGTTGTCAGAATGTTTCCCTAATCTTTCTCTTAACTAGCAAGACCATTATTAATGTAATTTGTTTACATGCATTTGTTTACATTCTGTAACGCTTTAAAAACATTCCCCCAAAACATAAAATTAACGTTTTGATATATATGATATATGTTATAATTGAGAACTTTGAAAGAACTTTGAGAACATTAGCAAACATTCTGAGATCGTTTCCTGTTAGACTCTTAATCTTTAGCTTTCATTTTTTTTTAATATATCTCTATATGCTAAAATATGTTAAAATAAACTCACACTTCCTGTAGCTCTGTGAGATTTGAAAAAGCAAAAGCTTCGATTCGCTCGAGGGCTCCGTTTTCTGACACCACTCTAACAAACAAAACATACATAATCACATAACATAATATGCAGTTATAAAAGTTATAAATTATATAAGTTATAAAAAATGACTTTACAAGTGCAAAGACAAATTGATTGCAAAAACATATGCAGCACGCACAGGGTTTATTTTTTGTGCACTGTTTGAATATCGTGCTGTATTTTGTGTTTACGTTCAAATGACTATACATTCAGATGTGATACACGTATTATATAGAATCACAGATTTTTGGAGTATTTGGCTGTGATACGGATCTAAACTGTTTTGGGTCACTTGTTAAACATCATGTTCCATATCAAAGTCTAAACAAATTCAATTAAGACTAAATATCATTTGTTTATGTGAGGTTTTGCATTCAGCCCAAACTAAGCACTAATCTACCATGACTTAAAAAGTTGTGCAAAATGTTTCATTGGTTTTAATTGTCTCTGTAGGATTTGCTTAAAGACTTTATTGCGTTTATAATTACAGCGCGCATGTTTTTTAAATCTCCATGTGGATTCTTGCTGACTACACACATCCACTTAATAGTAAACAACCCGGTGACCTTCACTGCACTCACATTTTCCTCAGCTGGTGTAGTTCAGAGAAGGCAGCCCGTCGAAACACGCTGATCTGAGTCAACTTGATCTCCCTGCTCAAAATTAGACAGAGAAGATGTGATTCACCATCACATTTGTAGCTATAAATATCACAGTCTGTTCAGAGGTGAATGTGATATTATAAACCATCACACAGGAAGGCTGGCAGATCTAATTCCTGGAGCTGAATTGGTAGAGCATAGCGCTAGCGACGCGAGATCGTGGGTTTGATTCCCTGTAAATGGTTTTGGATTAAAACGTCTGCCGCATGCATAAATGTTGATGGATGTTTTATTTGTGTTTGTCATCAGATCAGCTGGTTTTAATCTTTTAATTTGATCTCCACATGCCGTAATATTAGGCTGTAATATCGCTGGATCAAATTCAGCAACATCTTTCCAAGAATCCGACAAACAGATTTGCTTCTGCAGCAGGAATCTAATAGGTGTTTATTTAGAGTTAGCGTGAGAGGAATAAGACGATATATAGTGTTGCTTTGATGATGTGGTGTCCGGTTTCCAAGAACGGAAACAATTGCTCACCGGCTTATTTACAGTCATGATCTATTTACTGTCTAGCTTTTCCTCATTGTGCGCTGCTGTTATTGTCTGTGTGAGGTAATACATTCCTGTAAAGCCTCAAACACTCAGACGGCACATTCACTCACATTAAGGATGCTGGTCATAAAGCGTGAGGTAATGGAAATGAGGCAGTTGTGCAAGAGATACGGATACCGAGGCTAAATTTAAATCTGTTGTTTTGTTGCCTTTGATTGTGAGATAAATCAGTTACATTTTTATTTATTTGTCCCTGACTTACGAATATAGAGTGTTATATAGTGATACATGTTATAATGCAGACAGCAGGTGGATAGATAGATAGATGATGGATAGATAGATAGATAGATAGATAGATAGATAGATAGATAGAAACAACTATCAGTAAGCTATTATGTAAGCTAATTGTTTCAAAATGGAATAGTAAACAAAGAGGCTCTTTCAGCATCAGTTGTTGAACCAATGGTGTGAATTTGTTTGTGTGACCAGTGGCAGCTGGGAGGTGTTTGTTACTAATTGCTGCAAACTAATGGTGCTATGAAACTCACTTTAGCGCTATCAGTACGTTTAAAAATGCTGTGATGCTCACAGCTGCAATATCATAGAGGAAACATTTGCAGCTTGAAAAATTCCTATGAAGAACAGAGCACTTTTTTCCTGCTGTGCTGAGAGGAAAGCGTGTGATGCTTCTCAAACAGGAGAGTTAAAAGTAGCTAAACAACATGAGAAGTGGACAGATATGTGAAGGATCAGAGCAGAGAGACACTGTCGGGGGTTCAGCATCTGGGCATCTTTACACACATTCAGCCGGGCAACTTTATCCAAACTGACTGACAGCTCTGATTCACGACATAAACACAATCCACGATTAACCTGCTGCAGGAGGAAGTCTTCTTGTTTACCTTTCTCTCTCTCTCTCTCTCTCTCTCTCTCTCTCTTTCTCTCTCTCTCTCTCTCTCTCTCTTTCTCTCTCTCTCTCTCTAGTTGGACTGGCCAAAAATAACGCATGGCCTCTCGCATTACATGACCAACATTTGATAAAAATAAAATAAACTCCTCCGTGTCAAGCTGGAGAGTTTGTCTACAGGTCAGAAACCTTGAGATTACAGAAATATATTGTGGAACTCACAATAGAAACAATGATTCCTTGTCAATCGCGTTCTCTCCTTCGCCAAAACCACAATAACAATTTCTGGAACAATAACAAAGTTGTTGCCAACCTGAAATTTTCAAAGTATCAAGATTTGACTGGTGTGAATTTGAAAACTGCATTTTAAACGATTATATTTATGTTTGAATAAAAAGCTAACTTGAAAGTTGACTAATTTTACTTCACACATTTACCCCAAACTAACTAGCAGCACTTTCTAATAGGACAATTCAGTCACTCATTGGTTAGTTGATTGTGTTTTTGAAGTGTGTGTAGTTATACTCACACAAATGTGGTGTTTTTTGGTATATTTCTTGGCACTTCATAAACCTTGTTGCCCAGACAGAAGTAACCGCGAGTTGTGCCGTTAAACATGCAGAAATGCAATCCAGCAAATGCGTCTTCTGTGTGTGGCGTGGACCAGCCAACGCTGAAGTACAACAACATCAGCAACACCGTCCTCATTGTCATCTTCTCCTCAGACCTTCTATCTTTCTTCTGAGATGAACGTTGTCTGAACAGAGTTAGGATGCTCACGCTCAGGGCCTCAGAGTGGCGTTCTGAAGCAGAGCTTCATGTATCGTGATCTCCAGCTCAGCAGAAGCTGGTCTCTGTCAGGCGTCTGTTGTTGTGGTGTCTTCTGGTTGTGGTGGTCTTGTTCGTCTAAAGCTGCAGGAGGCGTACTGGCTCAGAAACTCGACGGGGAGACCTTGGGACAGAGTTTCTCCTGATAACAAACAAATGTTTTGTTCATTCCTCCCCTCCGATCCGTATTTCTCTCCTCCTCTCCTCGGAGGCCTCCCCATCCTCTCCTGAGCTCCAAAAGTTCAAAGAACGTTACATGTTCCCCGGACAATGTTCACAGGAAGCTACTATTGTAGCTTCTTTTGGAATACAAGCACAAACTGCTTGGTAAACAAATCTGCTTCATTTCACATTTGTGCTTTTGTACACTGTTAACTAGCAGAGTTTCTGTGTGGATTTATGCTGGTTACAGAGTGTGAGTTATAGGGAGTGTGTTTCTCAACTGACTGGCCATGTGAGTGCTGGTCTAACTCTGAGCTCTGTGAAGCTGTTTAGTCTTAAATACTTTGTTTGAGTCTGACATGTAGGATAGCACTGTGTGTTCTCTCTCCACACACACACACACACACACACACACACACACACACACACACACACAGGTTTGTTTCATTACATTAGCTGAGACATCTCATAGACTTGCATTGATTTCATTACAGCCTAATGATATTTTCTATCCCCTAAGTGTCACTGAAATCTGCTGGTATCAGTGGATATAAAACAAAACATGATTTGGCTGATTTATGTGTACTTTGAGAATCACCTAATTGTCCTCACTAGTCGATTTTATAAAATACAATGTTTAACACACACATTGACTTATCTACCCAAATGAGGACATTCCATAGACTGCCATTGTTTTTATACACAGCTAGTTATAAGCAATGTAATCTAACACACACACACACACACACACACACACACACACACACACACACACAGAAATTCCATAATGCTTCAATGACTAATAATAATAAATAATCTATTTTTAGGATATTGATAACTGCAGGAATGTGTATATACTAGTACAGAAATCCTATAGACTCAATGCACCGTTTAAAGTCTATAATGACACAGAACTTCACATTTACCAGCAAACTCTTTGAGGAAACTGCCCTGCTGGGGAAACAAAAAAAATCAATGTTGAGTTTTAATTGCTGCTCTACCCTTTTACTGCAGTTGTGTTCCAGTGTTAAAAAGTGTCGCAAGAACTATGATTGCAATGCAGTCATGCCAGAAAGCTATTCAACTGTGGGCTTATAAATGCAGTTTGAATCAATGTGTAACCTTGAGCCGCGGTCGCTAGGGCAGGGTCATTTTTACAGTTATTTCAGAAATGTTATTTCTTAGCGTATCTGAGCGTAGAATTCATCTGCACCCGCTGAGAAAAAACTGAGACGTTATTTTTGTGTGTTAAACATATCAATCCTTTCTAATGCAAATGATGACATTTTGATTTCAGATATTGTTCCACAACAGCTGCCATATCAGATGCTTTGAAAACACATTTTGGTGAAACTGAAAACATTTGAGAGAATGTATAGCTTAATTTCTTTTAATTACTCTGTTGTATTGAAGGTGAGAGAGTGAGATAAAGAGAGATTAGGAGTGTGAGACTGTCATTAAGCGATTTCAGCTGCGTTTCTATTTTACCTGGATGATAAGGACAGTGAGTGTAGCTATAAATAGCTGGTGCTGTGAGACAATCAGAGGTCGGATTCTGTTATATCAACCCCAGGTGAATACAGAGTCTACTGTACGCGCATCTGCACTCATCTGTTCACGCACAGAACAATAGCAAGGAACAAATGAAGCTAAAAGAGAATGAATGAAAGGTTTTGAATGGGTTACATTTTAGGCTTAATAAAAATGGCAACTTCTCTTGATTACAAAATTTACATTTTGCTATATTTGCTATATAAATTGCATGTTATATTGTGGGTAAGACAGAATAAAAAGTGAAATATTTCTGCTCTCTCTGCAGGACAAAACACAACAGAGAATCAATGACTGCTTCTAAACAGGCTCCCCGTCCGCCATTGGTCCCCGAACAGATAGTCTGGCCTCGCAGACAAGCCATTGGTTGAGCTGTGTTGATTGTGGATGCTGGAACAAGTGCAGCGATGTTTTGAAGGCACCAATTTGCCGAGAAATCTTCCTCCTAAAGGTTTACTTCCAGCTGTCTGTACACATTAAGCTGAGAAAGGAGACATTATGTTAATAGCAAAATTAGACATAGCACCTTTAACACACAGTCAGTACCCACAACACGGCACCAGGGGTCAGGAGAGAACCACAGGTCCCGCCAGGAGCCTGATCATCATTCTGTGGTGTCGCTCATGGCCATGCTGTCCAAACCTATTCATGTTAACCTACATTGGTGCAGGTTTCTGAAAATGTGTGTTTGCAATCCAACCCGGTTCATTTCGTTTCCATTAAGTCCCATTAAGTGACGTGTGTGTGGTAGCATTTTTAAATAATATTTCCTGCCTATCTTAAATGAGCATCATTTGCAAATTTGTTTTTCTAAAACAAAGCAACATTCAGTAAATGTTGGAATGGGTGTTTCTGTAGCAAAGCTCAGTTGGTGCAGCATTGTGTTAGCAGCGCAAAGGTTGTGGGTTTGAGTCCCAGAGGGAGCATGTACTGATCGATTGTATGTTGTATAAGCACCGTAAGTCTTTGGGTAAATGTGTTGGCCAAATGCATAAACGTAGGTTTAAATATGTCACTCAATCCATATGTATGAACGACCCTGTCAGGCCTCACAGGAAGTAACCTCTGGATGTTGTACGTAGCTTTGAGCAAAGCTGCAAGCTGTGAACATTATGTTCATAGCCTGATGCGTATCTGCCTGGAGCGCTGTGCTATCTGCCTACACACAGTGTAGCCCACGACATTCTGCATTCCAAGTGATGTGTTCCCGTGCTGATGAGATCTTCAATTTTGTTCTCGCTTCCCTGGATACTGTAGCTCCGAAAGATGTAGCATCTGATAATGAGGCCCCAATAAAAGACCCACGTTTTTTTCTGCGTGTGAATTTTTATTAGAAGTCGCCGAGTTAAAAAAACGCTAAGAGCGAATATAGAAATTCTAAAAGCGATAGTTCTGGTCCTTGATTATGATTGGTTGAGCTGCGTTCCAAGCTGTTGTAAATTACCCAATAAACATACACCTGTGACCTCATTACATCAGTATTAATGCACCGCTGCATCCGTTTCGAAAGAACTACTTTGCATGGCGGAAGAATATATTTTTAATCAATATTATTATATTTTTGTTGGTGTGTGCTTATGAAACCCTGCCAGATATATAAAATAAGAGTTTTATAAGTTCTGTAAAGTTGTGGTTTGTAGTGAATTTAGAAACAGTTACTCTGTAAATCAGAGCTTTATAGGGCTTGTATTTTAGTAGCTGAAGGTAATTGTAAATGGGGTACAAATATACGAGGGTAATGCAGTTTGTAAGCACATATGCATCCTTTGATCCTATAGGCTGTGTTCTCTGGTTTAAGGAATAAAATCCTCACAGATCTCAGTCTGAGTTCAAGACCATCAGGAGAGACATATTGTGTCTTTCTGTGGAGACATGATAAGATACGGTCTGACAGCTACCTGATTCTCTTCACACGCTTTCATTGGCAGGAGCAAAAAGCACTGAGGGCTCAGGTGTGCAGGGGCTTTGGGATAATGAAGGATTTTATAACTTTTTCCCCCTCAAGCATGTCTGAACATAGTGGATCTTGTCCAAAACTAGCATGCTAATGTTCTGCTGTACCTGTTGGCTTTTCAATTTTTGAGAGGTTCTGTTGTCAGCGGCAGAAGGTCCTCCGTATTTAGAATGTACAAATTAATTTAATTTCATGTTATGAATGTGATGGTTGGCGAGTGAAGCAGCATTTTTTGAAATGCAAGTTATGACGGTGATGTAATCCGGACTGTTATTTTTGTGACAGATTTAGTTTCCCATCTCTGCCTAAAAACACCTACTTAAAAACACACACAGGTAGAAATAGCTCTTGTGTGTATCGGCATGTTGCTGGCAGCGCAGCAAAATTGGAATCCGTGGAATAAAACTTCCTAACAATGGCTGTTTCCGAGTTGTTGACATCAGCAGATGACAGCCAGCAAAACATGTTGTCTTGGGCTGCTGGAGTCAAACAAAGCCGGTTCTTTTTTTGCCACGAGTCCATTATTCGGTTATGAACGGAGGCAGCGGTAAATTCTTGGGAGCGACACACTCCTTCACGCTCCGCTGCTCCTCTCTCTCTCCCACCCCACCTCAATCAAACCCATCAACCTCATTAACACACCACATTCAGAAGCAAACCAAGCGTTCAGGTTCCACAGGAGAGGACAAACTAGCCAGCTCTCCTCGTCTCTCCTGAGGGAAACTCTGACATTTTGTGTCAGTGCGACTCACCTGCTTAGAGCTGTGATCATGTGAAAGTGATCTCACGAGAAAGATTTCTCCTGTGAGTTTTTCTGCTCCTGAAAAGTTTAAGATTTGAGAGTTGAATGTAGCATTAGCGGGACATTATGTTGTTTCGTTCTGTGTTTCACAATATTTAATAGCTGTTAGATTGCTTTCTGCTCAGACTGTGCTGCGACTGGTGGCTAACAGGTCTGTGATATTTTCACTTATACAGTGAGCGCAGAAACTCAGAGCACTTTGGAAATGTTAGATGGGTTTGTTGTTGTTATTTGATTTGCAATTTCACCTGCAAATAATTTCAAAACAAACAACAAGTGAAGAACTAATATTATACATAAAGCTATACGTGTACATACTGTATACTGTACATATTTGTATATATACATGCATGTTGGGGTTGCATGTTTTATGGGACATAAACATAACAGTCAACCCTAAACAAAAAAATAATTTTATTAATATTTATTTAAAATATTCGTACTATATTTTCATAGTATTTTTACAAATGAGGCGTTTGTAACACACACACACACACATCTGAGTTTTTTTAAACTAAAATTGCAAGAAAACATTTCATACATTACAAACATTACAAATTCATAAAGGGGCTAATTTGAAGATGCTAAAATACAATATTACACAGTTTTATTTATTTAGAACTATCACAGAGTTTAGTCACAAAACAATTCCCAAGTCACATTTCTGTTGCATTGTTTTTATTTAGTATTCTGAGTGTATATTCTTATATCAACATAGTGTTTGTACAGTATGTATGTAGCATTAGCCAGCATCGTAGCTCAGCAAACATTCCAGTATCAACAGCGAACAACAGGTCTAAAAATCCAGCGAGGCTTTTGAGTTTCCAAGTCATGGCTGAATGTTTCCACTGTCCTTCATTTCATTACACAAGTCCTTCATAGTCATTAGCTCTGCCTGAAGGAGGCTTCTGTTACTCCGACTGCACTCCAGATAAGCCTGTTTGATCAGTGAATAACTTCTGTGTCACTGAATGAATACTAACTGTGGGCTGACTTGAATTAAAATGCTAAAATGATACAAGAGTTGTATTACACCCTTGTGTTTAGAGTTCATTAGTAAATAACCTTAATCTACGCTGAAAAGACTTCAGAGATTTAAAACACCTGGTCGCTTAGATGTTAAACAAAGTTGTTTAAGTGAAGTCACATGACTCGGTTTCAGCCTTGATTCTGAACACGTGTTCAGATACACGATGGCGTTCGTAAATTTCCATGAGTTTAGATTACACGACGGGCATGGTGGGTTATGTATCACGGCGGCGACGAGAAGATGCACGTAAATTCACGAGAGGCCGTTCCGACGCCACCGTGTTCCCAGATCAATGACCAGAGGCAAAAACCTCATCAGCTCTTATTGGCCAAATGGTGACCTTCTGCAATAATGAACAGCAATCAATTTTAAAGCATCAGTTAAACTAGCCATGGGAAACCGTGAAACACGAGGGGTTAACACAGCCGCGGGATTGCCTGCGCAGCAGCTGCCAAGAGTGAATACATAAATCATAGAAATCTATACGAAAGGTTAGGCGGGGTCAAGGCAACTGCAAACACAAAGTGCTTAATATTTCATGAGTTTGTTCAGATAGAATCTGCAGCGCAAAAATTTGCTTATTTTGAATGGTGACCTTTATTCCTTGACTGTTTTACTGCGAAACATCTTGATACACACTTGGCAGGTCACAGTTTTGAACTCGGTGGGACGTCGTTCTCAGTCTGTCACACCGTAGGCGACGCGTCACGTCCGTGTTTCTGTCTTCTCCCTGTTTTTTACATTGTTTGAATGAAGTGAAAGTTTCAGACTTTTTTTCCCCCTTTCTCGTTGCTATTTTTCACTGTTGTTGTTTTACCCCTCTCTTTCTGAAATGAGTCAGCAAATCGTACTATTATTCCTCACTAACTTTCCAGGCTGTAAATTCAAGTAGCTGTTCATAAACTCTCCCTGTCGGCTATTTATGCCTGAGGTGTTTGGGGTGTTACAATGAGTTGGAGAGATTTCCTGCTGAATATATGGTCTGCCGTGTCAGAGGCGTGCGTTGAATTGCCCCCTTGAAGTTTCGCTCGAGACAGCGTCGCTACGTCTAATGGGTAGAGAGAGATTGGTGGCTTCGTTTGAGTCGTTAGTTGGCGTCTGTGTTGAAGTTGCGCTGTGCGAAATCTGTTCTCGCAAAGAAGTAACACAAAAAGTCTCTCTCAAAGAATCGTCTCTGGAGAGATGAATCTAAAATTCTCTTTTAGGAAAGTACAGAGACTTGCTTTTAACCCTCAAGACACTTAAAAATAGAAATGTGTCGTTCGGTGGCTTCGTTATGTGGGGGAAACTCTACAGAAATGAGATGTTTGACAGCGACACCTTTCCGGTTCAAGCGTGTCTTTGTTTTCTCAAGGCTAGCCCTGATGTTTGTGTAACCGCATGACTTCATTGTCTCCGCTGAGAAAATCTGTTCTTTTTTGTCATCTGTAGCTCCACAACACCATCAGTAAGACGCCCATCCAGTGACACCAAACCAGAATTGTCTTGCTTTTAAATTGTGTTCGTGTAGCTCAACCGGTGGAGCGTGCTGCTAGCAATAGCAAGGTCACGGCTTTGATTCTCAGGGAACTTCAGTACTGATCAAATGTAACTCGAGTTTGACAAATACATGTATGTTTGAGTTTAATGTAGCTTGATCATTAATGTTATCAAAACATCCAATATTGTAGTCACTCACTTTTAAACTACAAACAATTAATGTGGTAAATATCATTCACTGCATTCACCAAGTAACTGAAGCAGTTTAGGAGATATTTATTGTTTAATGTATTTGCTTTCAGTTTGCTCTGATATTGGAGGCACAAAAAACACACATAAACAATGAGATCAAAGATGATTGACTGCAGTCAGGAAATATTTTGTGCAGTGTCCTCCATATGTACCGAGACTGTGAAGGAAAAATGTGTGCTGTGGAGTCAAGAATGTTTTTGTGATTGAAACATGAATATGAGGCAAAAGTACAAAATGTCACATTTTGTTATTTGGCTGTTTTAACACATACATGTTTGTTGAACTCATAAATGTCACCATTTTAGATAACAAGCAGAGTTCATCTCTGTATCTAATGTAAGTATTTAGACAGTTGTGTCACAGCTGTGGTTGTAAGTCATCTGTGATCTCTTGTTGCATTAATTGTTCACATACTGAAATCAGGAAATGTGTTGAATTAGTGTTCAGTGAGAATGCACAACACGCTGAGATGAAGATGAAGAGCTGATTCTGACAGAAAAAAATAAAAAAAGGCCAAATCAAATGTGACGTTTGATGTGCATCTTATACTCTAAAAATATTTGTTGACTCCACAGCAAACTGAGCTTTTTGAGTCTTTACGGTGTCATTATGGAGGCGCTGTTTGTGTGTGTATCTGACTGTGTATGTGTCCTCCATCGTTATGGCTGCAATATCTGCTTCCAGTCACAAACATGAGCGGAAAAAATTATGTGAGGTAAATGAAACCCATCTCTTTAATAGCTGCGTTTACTTTAATATTGGATGTGATGGGATAAATTGGGATGGGTAAATTTTAATGCAGAAAAATGTGAGTAAGACAGACAAAGAGCACAACTACATTAACCTGCTTCTGTCCAGAGTCTTAAACGCATTTAAAAAGTAACTGAACATGTTACGCTGCTAATTAAAGAGAGGGTCTGTCAAAGCATTATTGCAATCTGTAAGTCCCTCCCATCTAACCTGCTTAAAACCCCTCTGGGTTCCTCGTACCCTCGGCTGGGAATCACAGCTCAATTTTGTTGATCAGCCCAGACGTGAATATATTCTTCACTGACTTTATTAACCTCCACAGCTGTAAGAAACGAGTCTGATCTATTCACACAACAGAAAACATCAGCAGAGTTGTTTTTCTGTAACATGCTGTAATAAAAAACATTCTGTGAAACTATAACCTTTAACATTAAGATATATTTATTAAATATTTAGCAAGACCATGTTAAAGAATGAAGTCACACTGATTTGTGTGTTCCTGTAGCTCAGCTGGTAGAGCGTTGCGTTAGCAGCGCAAAGTTTGTGGGTTCGATCCCAGGGAACATAAGTACTGATAAAAATGTATACATTATTGTGTGCCAAATGAATAAATGTGAATGTAGATTCTTCTGTGAAAATCTGTGTGTCAGTCCCTCACTAACTTCGTTACGGCTCTGCATTACAGCTCTGAAACACAGGATGAAACCAACCGCTGCTCCACACGGATGCCATTGAGAGACATCATCCCATCTCTGGTGAGGTTTAATGGGTACATGTGGTCACAGAAGCATGTGCATCTCTGATACCTCTCACATGTTCCAGGTGTTAATACACTTTCTCACACCCATCTCTCGTTTCTGCCACCTGGGTCTTATGCCTCTTCTCCTTTTAGTACTTTAGCATCTGTTCCCTGGTCTCTATATTTAGCATATTATTCATAGCTCTCTGGAAAACTCCATTCTGATTGGTCGATCGCAGCGTTCCACAAAGTCAAATATTTTTGTATAATGACTGCTGTGTGTTTGACCGTTGCCGGGCAACCGTCTCCTACGCGGTGCTGGTACCATGTCTCTCGCATCACCCCACGCTCAATCTCTTCTCACACAATAAAATAATTTCGACTGGAATCAATATTTAATGTGCATTTATTTATTTTTTTTGGTAAGTTGTTGTGTAATAAACAAGATAATGTTCAGTCAGACGGTCATTACAGCACAAAAAAAAACAATGCTAGGATGATGCGAGATACCTTTTCTTCTTGATCACCCTACTGAGGTTCATTCTGAGGTAATGACCGGCTGTCTGTACATTATCCCGTGCTTAACCTGTTCCCAGAACAGCAGGGAGACCTTACTTTAATGTTGCTGCACACAGTTTTGTTTCCCTGCGAATTTTCTGAAGTCTAAAATACTTTAAAACGCTCCTCGGTGGAACGATGCGGCTCGCATGTTGACATGTTTGTTACTTCTGCATTTGCAGGCGTACGTATGTAAAATTCCTCTCATGTGTTTGTGTGATTATATTCTCATGGAAATGTGTTTTTTCTGTTTCTTTATCCCTAGAACCTATGCAGGACATCTAAAGAGGCAGTTTTCCGGAGTTTACATCCGATGCACATTAACATCCTGTCTGAACTTCTGCGTTCCTCATACGTTTGAGACTCGTGGCCCTTTTATCCAAACACGCAACAAAAGAAAATCCCAACAAAACACACCGAGGCCTCAATAGACGGACAGACTTCAAAGTGCAGCTGTCAGCCTGTGGAACCGCATACCTTTCCTCTTTAAATGATTCATTCCTTATCTGGTCTCTTTTTTTAATCTATGAGCTCAAAAACTCCCAGTGGAATCAGCAAGGAGCCTGAATTTTACTCAGGCATTGTGTCTGCCACCAAAAGAAAAAATTGCCTCTGCTTTGGAATAAACTTCCTGTGTAAATGTACAAAACAAATGCTGGAAAACAAATGCATGGAGATTTAGGAACGGACAGCAAATTTTTTCACACCTTTTTCCTCATTTCCATTCAAGAACGTCAATATATCAGTAACCCTGACACTGTTACTTATTGAGGGAAATGAATGAATACAATTCTGTGCTGTGAATGACTTGGCTGCTGCGCTACACACATGCGCTTGCAACACGAGCTAAAACTGTCAAAGTATTCATTAACATTCAGACCTACCTGCTGCGTCTCGCGCGTCCCAACCTGCATGCGTTTAAACACGCACCCACACGCAATTACGCTTCTGCGTCTCAGTTTTTGCTGTGTTTTTGCTCTTGGAGACCCCCGCGTGATGCATTAGCGTGGCTGTCACACAAGCGGGCCGCGTGGAGAGGGCGGGACCGTCTTGATTGATGGCTGCAGGATAACGCATGATTGGTTCTGTGACTAATGATCACGGCGAGCGAGAGTGACACAGTGGAAAAGAAACATGGAGTCAGGAAATGATTATGACGGGCCAAAACAAATGACAGCTACTCCGGCTTCACCCGGTGCCCGATGACACGCGGCGGAGCGATGAGGGCAGTCAGAGAGATTGAGCTGTTGGCTGCTGCTCTGCTGTGATGAACAATCGCCATTTACTCCAGTTTAGAACTTCACTTCACGCTAAACGCTGGGTGAACTACACCGCGCTAGCAGTCTACCTGAAACATCGCGTTGAGGGTCACAATGATGTCATTGAGTTTCACGTACCACCCCTACGGGCTCCAGTTAGGATTCTGTCATTTAACACCTCGACAGGTTTTGGTGGGATGTTTCCGTGGAAAAGCACACACAGATAAACACACGCTTTAAAGGTTAGCGCTGATAGGAAGCCCAATTTATTTTTTGATGGTAGGTGAAGACCGTCTGGGCCTCTCATCTGTCAAGCTCCCTTCAAAATGTCAATGTAGTTCCTCAGTCAATCACCTCAGACGTAGAGATGTCCCACATGCCAGTCTGTCAGGTACACTCAGAGCCCAAACAGAGCCCCTCTCATCTGTCTGACTGACTGACCCCACGCCACAGCACCGCAAACATTTATTTAAATGTCGCACACGGTCACGCACATCATTGTGTGGACTAAATATGAAAACATGAGGGGTGAAGAGGGTATTTGTAGATGGAGTAAATTAAAACAGAACATCCCACTTCTAACCATCTCTTACATGTCACAAGTTGTAGTAAATGTGTACTCATGTCTTAAAGTTTGATACTTGACTGAATTTATGCTGTTCGTGATTTTTAAAGTCTCATCTGAGGGCATAATCCCTAATGTTTTAAATGTAAAAAATGTTTACACTTTTTAAACAGAGAACTCTTGAAGAGAATTAAGCAAAATGAATCATTTGCTCACCATCATATTTCCAAACCTGTCTGACTGTTTTGCTTTTGAGGAACACAAAAGATATTTTGAAATACGCTCGTATCAAAAACAACAGCAACACCCATTGACTCATTCTGTTGTACGAACGCAAAGCTGCCAAAATGTTTTTCAATATATCTTCTCTTGTGTTCAACAAGAGAATAAAGTCAGACAGGTTTAGGATGAGACGAGTGTGAGGAAATGATGGAAAATGTTACATTTTTGGGTGAAACTATCTCAGGTGTGTTTTTGAGGATGTGTACAGAGGGCCAGTTTTTAATCTGGGCCAGTTTTAAAGAAGCTTAAACAGAAAATGGGGTTTCTTTCAATTGTGTTTCATAGTATTGATGACCTCTACTATTATTATAGAGAGTTAATGTATGTGTGTGTGTGTAAACACACACGTGTCTGTCCCTGTAGTAGAGTATTATTTTAGCAGCACAACAGGTTGTGGGTTACGTGTGTGTATGCAAATGTATTTACATTTATGCATATATGTATATATCATCAGATTATATTATTTATGTACACACACACATATACATGGAAAACCTGCATGCACTTTTTGTGGAAGGCTTGTTAGAATAGATTCATTGTCAGTCGTCACATGTGCAGATATTGTAATACAGGGCAGTTTCTTGGCACCCTGCCATTCATATTCCATCCAGAGAAATGTCAGGGCTCTGTAGTCTCCTCTGGGGTCAGCGCTCGGGTACACAGACAGCCCAGCGGCTCAGCTGTGCCATCGCTGGCGGAAATAGGACAGGTCAATTTGTGACCTGTGAAACACCTGCATGAAGATTCAGAAATCAATGAAACTCTCTCCTCGTTTTTTATTACGTTTGCCTGAAAACACAATCCACTCAGACAGATCGCGCTTTGCGTAACTTTCCCCTTTGGCGGTCGAGGTTAAACGGAGGTGGCCCAGTATGCCGTAACAATACAGCTTTGCACAGTGATCTGATTTGAAATGTGACAGATGCCTTTCCACAGAACGAATGTTAGACCGTTAATCTGATTGCATGCAGAGGAAACGCGTTATTGTGACATTTTGAGCACATTACATTTAAAGAATGTAGGAACTGTTGCAAATATTGCAGTTACTGCATGTCTGTGATCGATGCGTGGAGTGATTTCTGCGCTGATGACATCACAGCTGTGGTTCTAAAGCATGTTATCTGTTCCTCAGCAGAACGCCGACACGCACGTTCCGGAAGATTCGGCTGAGCCCCAGGCAAACCCTCTCAGCCTTTCAGGTACAGGAGGGATGGAAGATAACAGAAGTACTTCAAAATGGAAGAACAGGTAATGAAATGATAAAATGGAGACAAGCAATGATATGATGTTGTGACTTCATGTCTAATAACTAAACAACTTAATGTGATTCAGTGCGATCTGCAGCTATAGTTCCCTGTCTCACACTAGCTAGAAATGTTTCTTATGACTGATTTAAGAAGCATTGTTGCTCCAATATGCATAAAAACAATACAAATAATCTATTTACCTTTATTCTTTTTAGTTTTATAATCAACACTTTTTTGGAGTCATTTAGTATTGTTTTATAATTGATATTTTTCTCCCCAAATCTGCCAGATAAGATTCAATTGTTTCATGAGACTCATTGAATTCTGGGATTGCAAGGACAAACTCCTGCCCTCCCAGCTAATAGAAAAAGGTTCTCAGAACATTGGCTAATATTTTACAATTTTATTTATTATTTTTTAAATATGTGTGTTAGTAAAAATGTTTAATGTTACATGTAATGTATATCTAAAATATTATTTATAAGTTGTTAGTGGAATGTTTTAAAAAGTTACAAAAGCATTTATAATAACATTTAGTTTTTTTATTACTTCAGTGGAAACGTTTGAGAAATATCCTTGCAACCTAAAAGTGTTTGCTGGGTTAGCGTTTGGCATGAACGCGGTATCTTAGAGCGTAATAAAGAACCCGACATTTAGGAACCGCCTTCGTGGCTGGAGCTCGTCCTCAACGTCCTCAGAATGCTGGTTTTGTAGGCAGCTCGCTAGGTTACAACCGCTTGGAACGGAGCAGATGTCACACTTGGTGTCCTGGTTTAGCCGACTCTTTCATGCTTCACAAAAATGTCTCGATGATAAGCGTATCTTTTACCCCACAGATAAAAACAGCCGGCTCTTTGTGTCTATTTCCACACTGCGGAGATCTCTCTTTACGATTAGCGTTTTACGCTGCGGGGTCGCTCAGTGGCTCCGCTAGCGTAACATAAAACCATTGAAAATACAAACAGGCCCCTGTAGATTAACTTCTTGTGAGACGCATGTAAAAAGATTACATTGCAGCCGCTTTAACATCTACATTCTGATAATTATGAAACCATCTGGGATGTGAAACCAATCGCAATATAAACACCAGCTTGTTGCTTCTCAGTTAGAAGAGCTTCACCCGTCCTCGTAGCCCATGATACTTCTGATCTGATGAGAAGGCTAGTCATTCTGTCCTCTGCTTTAAAATAGACGGACGCTGTCGGGAACAGACGACTGCAGCGATGGGGCCATTTCATCAAAGGACAGGAGTTGAACCGAACTGAGCCCCTGCTGGTACGACATCTTGCTAACATGTGTTGTGTTCTGTAGTTTCGTCACTGGTGTAATAGGTCTATCTTAACCAGCACTGGTTCAGATGGGCATCATATGGAAGACAGACAATGTCACAGACATCCAGCAGTGTTTATGATTACAAGGCCGTTGCTGTGGTACCGCTGCCCGTCTCGAAATGAAATTGGTAACTGTGGTTAGAGATGGAACAGCTTACTGCTTAAGTATTCACAATTCCCAAGGTTGAATCGTAGGACATGAATCACGCATTTAGCTTAGAGATTTAAATTGCATTTTGCCTTTTTATTATCCACGGTAAAGCCCTTCTATCATAGGGGATACTTTCAATGGCAACAAATTTAACCAAATAAACATACGCTTTAGAGATTTTATGCTCCAGAGGGGCAGAAATGGCTGGCGGTTAAGGCAAAAGCTATATGCCAATAGCATTTATGCGCTAACTCTTAAGGTGATATATTTGTTCACACTGTAAAAATCACCCTTAAAATTGACATTATAAATTTGCCAGACACTTTTATCTAAAGTGAGTTATTTATGATGCCGTTTAGCTATATGAGCAAAAATCATTGTATATTTTTCCTCTAGTCCTCCTCTGCACTGAAACTATCACAGGTTTTGCTGCAACTGTCCTTGTATGGAAAAAAACATGTAAGGATTTCTATTTTTAAGAATTAATGAATAATAACGTATAGGTTTGAAATGACGTAGGGGTGAGTAAATACCCACACACCATTTAGCAAAATGAAACAAATAAATAATTCCAGAATACCCACAATGCACTTCTACCAAATTCCCTGTAAGTCGTTCACTTGGCAGCCATCTTGGCAGCGTGTCCAGGCAGCTCTGTTATAGCCGGGCATGAGAGTACAGCTTGTGTCTGCTGGACAGAGACCATCTCACACGTCAATAAAATCAGACAAATATTGTATGACAAATTTTGCTCAAATGGTTGAATGTCATCTAACAATTTCAGGTTGTAAGAATGTTTCCCTGATGTTACCATTAAGTAATGAAAACTAAAAATGTTGTTTTGAAAGCTATAGGAATGTTCTGAACACCCAGTTTTATGACGTTGCATTAAAGTTGCTGTTTGGTTTAGAAGTTATTTAAACTTTTAATCCAGTAACATTTGTAAATGTTCCATTAATAATTTAAGTTTTAATGATATATAATGTGAAAAAACAGTACTAATGTTACTGCAACAACATTTTTGATAACATTGAGAGAACATTTAGAGAACATTAATATTGTAGCTTGTGTTTCATATTATAGCTTCTTCAGTTTCTTTATTAATTCTTCACCTTTTTTTCATGTCACAAAAATGTAAAAAGTCTTTCACGATGTATATAATATTTAATACAGATAATACATTTTAAGGTTCTGTAAGTAACGTTTGTTATTTTATATTTCTGCTAAATTAGACACACCCCCTCAGATCATAACCCCGCCCATCAAAGTCATGGACCCTCAGAAACGCTGGAGACCGGAACAATCAGAGGGAATTGTGGGATTGAACAGCACATCATTCAGGTCCGCAGGTGAGAAAAATAAACACCAAACCTTGTGTACGTACTCTAACGTTAGTTGTCAAAGAAACGTACCAGAATACTTTCCTCGCACAACAAACTAACAACTGACAAACTGATGGTCTCGGCTTCCTGCTTCCCATATATAGGGCTGCGCTCTGAGCGTCCAAAATAATTGACAGGCAGGAAGCTTTCTGATTGGCTAAAAGAATCTGACCGCAGTTTACAGAGTCTACAGCTGTCACCAACCGAGAGTGATATTCCAAGACAACTTTTTTCAGTGATGGCTGTACGATGATGTTGACATTTTCCTGCTTGCAGCATTTAATAAAAAAATCTCGTAGCAGCTTTAACTGTTTATTGAACATTGAGTTTTTTTCTGGTTGTGTTGCTGTGATTGTCTAAAAACTGGGCTGGAAAATAAGGCAATACGTTTCTGATTTATCCCAAACCGCGTGAGAAGATAAACAAGTTTGTGATTCGAACAATAACAGCGCAGGATTGAGATTAGCATATAGGAACGTAATCAAACAATATTGTATCTCTGAGGCACGACAAACATACTTTTATTTTGTGTCTTAAAGTGACATTTTGCTCTTGTGCTGATCTATTTTAGTAACAGTATGTTTGTTTTGTTTTTCAGCCACATCTGATGACTGTTTTGAAAATGGCCAATGTCACAATATCATCAGACATTCAAACAGAAGCCTTATAAATGGATTCATATGGGGATCATAATTAATGCGGTTCTCTCCATATAAAAAGACTTGCGCTCCGGGTCCCGGCGGCCCTTATTTAATCCCAGAAAAAAGTCCAGCTCAGTCCTCTGTGTTTTATCAGACAGAAGCTCTTTCAAGGTAACACACTTAATGGAATTACCTGCATGTAAGAACAGACAAAAAACGTAAAAAACAAAAAACGTCCTTGGCTTTCCACCAGTCTCAGGAACTGCTGAAATCTAACAGTAATGAAAAACAGCCCTGGCACATACATGCACCAGTCACCCTATACTTCACTTATCATATAGGATGTATTGTATGGCCGTTATTGTACGTAACGTCGCCTTTAATGCGACCTCCTCATCCATCTTGCTATACCTACTCAGTTTAAAAATAATTACAGTACATCTCACCCGGTTTATCATCAATACAAAGGCAGTGAACAATTTCCAGATAGATGATCACGGCACAGCCGTAGATTTATGAGTGCGTTTGATTAAGTTTAAGATGGAGGGCTAGGCACGGATCATCCGCGACGCCGCGCGCACGCTAGTCCGGCTCTGCTTCCCTTAAACCATCTCGCGTTTGATTGGACCAGTCAGGACAGCTCTCGCCGATAAGGACGTCAACTCCACTCCAGTGCACTTTGCCACAGCCACACATGAAATATGACACTGCGGTCTGTAATAACACAATATACGGAGCATTCAATTACAGTACTGCCATCATCAAGGTCTCTCTCTTCGAACCAGGGGCCAGTATTTACACCAGTCTGCCTATAGCTGTCCCCCCAGGCCTGAGTTATAGCCCCCACCCTGCGCACCGGAGCACAGACGACTCTTCGACTCAAACTACACAATACCTCTGTGCCAGAGTCTGGCATACTGATAGCAACCATCTCACATTTAATTAAAAACACACAATTATTTCATAATGATTTATAGAGCTGTCAACAGGCCGGGAAAGAGATAGAGGAAGGAAGAAAACGTCTCATTTTTTTCCTCTTGTTTTGACAGGTAAGGCAAAGCAAAGTCAATTGTTTTTCTTCTCTCCTATAATCTGCTGGGCCGCTGAACCGCGTCACATCCTGACCTGTTATTTGTATTCATTGGGCTTCAGAAGGAAAAATTGTTGTATTTAGAACTGTGGAGGAAAGATAAGAGCAGCTCGTCTTTGTGGCCCTGAGGAGACGACGAGTCAAAGAACATAATTATACAAAAAAAGTTTTTTTCACAGTTAATTACACAGCTCTCATATCTCATGTAAAATATGGAAATAAAACTTGCCGAGAGTTTGACAGATCAATCTGGCTGAACACTGTTGATAAAGGTGCCACATCGGCGCAGATCTCAAATTTCACACACATGCGCACAGACACTCGCCTCTGCACATCACTGCAACCTGATGATGACTGTGTGTGTTTCTAATATCACAGGTTCTCAGATTGTAGTTTGTGAGAAGTGGCCAAATTTTGACTTTTACACGATAGACAAGTTTCCTGTTTTTTGAGGTACCTGTAAACCATAACGCTCAGAGGAAATGAAAACTAATTGGTTCACAGATGACTTCTTGGTTGTTTATGTGTTAATGAAGTAATTTTATGCCATTTTCTGGCTGTGTTTAGATTAAATCAAGTGTTGTAAAAAAAAACATGATTTGTTGCACGTGTTTGTGAATCTTGAGATTAATATTATTTTATTTGAAATTTTTATTCAAACATTTTAATTTAAAGGAATTGTTGCAGGAAAACAGTTTTGGTGTCGCGCTCGGTCGCAACGTGGCGTCTAATATCAGTCCTTGCTTTACTGACGCAGTGTCCAGTCAACAAAATGTCCCATGATGCTTCTCTCCTCAGAAGATGTATACAGTCCTGCGTTGGGTTATCTGTCATTTCTGTCAGATAACAGATGCAGTCTCTGATAAATCACTCACTGCTGAGAGGATCTGCATTTATCGAACACAAAAATCATTGCCTCACATCAGCAGCTGAATAAATAGTTTAAATCTCACACAGGGTCACCAAACAGAGCTTAGCAAAGAAAAAAATATTTATTTAGTGTGGAGGGAATATCTGTTATGGTTGGACCATTGTTTGCTTTCTACACACACACACAATGTAAAGATATTTCTATGTCTAGGATCCGCACGGATGAACGAACCGGAACTGGCTCGGATTCAGTTTGCCAGTGTAAAGAATGACCTAGAAAAGAAATGATTCCCACGGAGCCCAAAATGTTCCAGCCGTCCCTCCAGTCAAAACCCGCCCCTGGCATTGTACCCAATTAACTAAAATCATGTCAAATTAGTGCTGTGATAAACTGTGTGTGTTTTTGCTAAATTCCCTTGTTAGCTATTTGCTCCTTGTTCTGGTGCCATTAGCTGATGGAAGCGCTGAGTCACCACTGAGGTAAAGTTGTGAAATTAATTATTTTGGGTAAGAGATTTTTTAAAGACTCCGTGTCTCTTACACCCTCCAGTCTTCCAATGTTCCCACAAACAGATTAGAAATATTAAAATAATCCCAGTGTGTTATGATATAGGATGTAAAATGAGAAAATGTTTAATTAATAAAGCGTACCTCTCTTTGCCATTATCACACCAGTGGCTGACGCAAGTGAGACGTAAGTTCATCACAAAGCCAGTTTTTCTTTTTTTTTAATTATTGGTTCTTATTTTGTGTCAAAATGAGCAGATCACACAGTGTATATATAACAGAACTCATACTGTATATTGTTAATACATTTATAAGTAAATTTCACTCAGAGTTTAATTTTCATATGTACGATTTCTGTCTGCAAAGTTTACAGAATAAACACGATGTTTGGAAAACGAGTCCCAGAAAGTACAAATATTATTTGTAAACTTTGTAAGATTTTGTTGGTACTTTCAAACTTCTTTGAGAAACTTCACAGCTCGACACTTTTAGGCTGAAAGCAGCTAGAATTCAAACTTCAATTTCTGAATGTTTGGGTGTTTTGGGAAATTTGCCTGTTCACAGATCAGTGGTGAAATAAAGGTCTATCTGTTATATAAGTCCATCACCGGGGTTATTAAATATAGATGCATGTATTCTGAAAAAAGCTTCTTTATAGAATAAAACCACATCAAAAAGTTTGTGTCTCTCTTCAGCCGGTGCAGAAATTCACTCACTTTTACTTTCAAACAGTTGCGTTTCTTAGCATGTTTTGAACAATTTTTTATTAACATGTAAACCATTGACCATTACAAAGATTAACATACATACATTTGAAAATACAATGACAGATTTGTATAGATATTATCTGGTTTACAGGGTTAATGGTAACTGTTGAAATGTCTTTGGTTGAATGCTAAGAATAAAGCACTGATTCAGTGCTTTCTATAATTTCATTAGCATACATCATTTTTGCAAACTAATGCAAATGAGACGCTCTCATTCAGGTCCATTTCTGGCGCTGGAAACATATGGGAAACTGTCTCTCTGTTATAATAAATATCCATTTAATTCCATTTATTTTTAGACTCAGGTAATGAGAGCCATTCATTAAACAAACCTCCACTGTCTGAGAGATCTTTTCACGCTTCCATTTACAGAAAGGTAATAAACTGTCAAAGCGTTTAATTCATGTTTATATGTCATGTAGATTTAAGAGGCTTAGAGTGACAACAGGTTGAGGACAACAGAAGCAGGTGTTAGATTCACGCCATTATGTCACTCAATCAACCTTCAAGGTTAAACCTCACAATTAATGATGTCACCACTGACTTTTACCTCAAAAACAACCTGTGAGGTAAAATCTCCCACAAACTTTAAAGCGCCCGGACATTTTTCTTGACTGCAGCATATCATCTGCATGCATTCTTTCCTGTTTGATTTTGACAATTAAATAAACCCATGGCAGGAAAGATTTTTCCAAGGCCGTGACAAACCTTGAGCCCAGCTACCCCTCCCACACTCCCCCCGCAAAGTGTGTTGAAATGAGGCCTGATGAAACGTCTATGGCGGGTGTGAATAATTCATGAATCATAAATTACAGCGCATGCCTCCCTGTAGGGGTAGTTATTTCACACCAGCTGTTCTGTTGCCTCCTCCTGTGCGGAAAATTAAAGAACCATCCAGCGTCCTGACCGAACTCCTCACTGCCCATCTCTGCCAGCGAGCTTTTATCATGACATCTTGTTCTTCAAAAGGATCGTAGCGCCGCTTGTTTTCTTTGTTATACTGGATCGATGACCTCATTCAATATCCACACGCAGCGTGAGTGGACCCTCAAGGCTTCCCGGGAAGAGTTTATGTACGGAACGGACATAATGTTGGCCCAAAGAAGCGCCGCTGTTGTTCATTATCGCAACTTTCAGAAAGAAACACAAATGGCAACGAACACACATGCAGGCCGATGTCACGCGTAAATGACCATTTAAACAGCAGGATATTCTGAGTGAATAAAAACAACTTTTTTAGCAAATATATTAATGTTTCCCAAGACGTCTGACCAACCACAACAAAGCAGATCATCTCGTGAAGAAATGCGTCTTAAAAACAATTAAGGACACGCGCTTTCATAGATCTTAATACTTTATTTATTCATTTGATTTTCAAAACTATTTTTTCATAATAAATCTTCACTTTGAGGTCATCAAAGAATTGTCACAATAAAAACAAAAGAAGGTAATATAGAAAAATTGTACACAAATAAAAAACACACAAAAAACAAAAGCAAACATTTTATTCAGAATGTTGTCATATATTTTATACCTCTTGTACATTCCACACAGTACAAGATAGCAGATGTTTGCAAACACTTTTGAAGGGCTGTTTTTTATCGATTGTAGCTATTATCAAATACTCAAATTTTTGGGGACTGAGTTCATTTGCGTTACTTTGAGATTATGATATTGTCTCCCAGCAGATCTGAGTTTTAAACACCATGCATAATTTGTTTGGTCACTAAGACAAGCAAGAGAATATTGCTTAAACAGTCCAAAATCCTATTTCTTTTTCCACATATCTGCTTGCTTTCCAAAAACCTAAACTTAAACTTGTCTTTTTATGTTGACACAACAGCGAACACAAAGAAATAAAAAGAAAAAAAGGAAGGAATATGTCGAAAGTAACAGATGTTGAAAATGCACATAAAGGAGGGAAAATAAAATCTTCATAGCTAATTGCAGAAATGGTTCTATCGCTATAGCAACACATTAACATTTAATTTTCTGTTTTTCGTTGTTTTCGTCCTTGTCTTTTTCTAAAAAAAGTTTGAAGAGCAGGTATACTGTAGTTGGCATCATCTATATAACAGGCTATAAAACGTCACTTCAGTCACAGTCCAGAGAGCACACAGATAGTGTTTGCACCGTATATAAACATGAAGTAAGATACTTTACGTGCATGAGTTTCTCCCGGTTTTCCTCATCAATCCCAGCGGAATCTGCCATCGTTTCGACAAACATACAAACAGAATAAACCCAACAACCTTTACACATGAACTGATATTTAAGGCCTTCACAACTCTCTTTAACTGACAGCAAGGGTTTTGTCCACCAACGAACATCAGTTTCGTTCCGAGCGTTCCTTCCCCATCCAAACTCGCAATACTGCCATCGGAAAAGGGAGTCAAAAACTTTGGCTGATTTAACAATCATAGGTAGCATCTCATTGTAAGTCCTTCCTTCCTTTTCCGCTCCATCAAATGTTTGTTTGGATTGTTGTAGATGTTCGTGGATTTCTGGCTTAGAGGGAAAATGTTCCGGCAACACATATACAGGCAACATAATATGAAATACACTTATTTCTAACCAGTGGTTCGTTTGTCAGCGAGATAATTGAACATAGAAGGCTCACGTGGTCCAATCCCTCCCCCAGACTCACCCACCCCATCCAAAGCGGATACACGGAGCCTCTCCGAGTCTCGTTTCCTCTGCAGTCCGTTTCTGCCCAATTTGTTTTGAACACACTTCTCAGCTTTGATGAAGTTCTCGTGTGCTTGGTTATAAAGTTTGTTTTCTCATTGTTAGTAGCAGTTTATCGTGTCTCGGGTAAAACTAAGACCGTTTTTGTCTTTTTCAATCTTTTTTCGTGATTATTATACACAGGTTAATCTCCCCTCCCCTTTAGCGTGTGAGTTCAGAACACTGGATCTGTGGGTGGGTTTTTGGGGGGGGCGGGCGTCTGTATGATCAGACGTAGTACTCCTTGTCCTTGTTTTTCTTATCTTTTTTATTTTTGGGCACACCGATGGGCTTCTCTTTGACTGCGGCTCCGTTGGGCTGAGTAGCTGAATTGCTGATGTAGTTGCGGCTCTCGTCCACGTGATACGAGCCTTCGTCACGGTTGCGGTACTTGTACATGGCGTAAAGCAGGATTAAAATGCACAGTGCCGCGGCGGCAACGATGCCCACAACCATGCCGGTGGTGCTGCTGGACTCCCGGATCACCTCTGGGCTCGGGTAACCCTTCGCCTCGGGTAGCGGCGGGCGAGCTGTGGGCACACAAGGATAAAAAGAGAGAGCATTCATTAAAGACACAGAGACATTCATGTAAATCTGTATATCTGCTTTGTAATTGGCCTAAATAATGATGAAACACAAATAACATATAAGTTGTTGTTATATGTTACACAAACACAAATAAGTTGGTTGTTGGTTTGTAATTTTTATAAAGTAATTCACACTAGCTGGGTGACACAGTTACTCAGCGGGTGGCAGCGGTGTCTCACAGCAAAAATGAAAGGTTCCTGGTTTGAGTCCAGGCTGAGCCAGAAGACTTTTCATTGAGATGTTTGAACGTTCTAGCTGTGTCAGCAAACTCCCACAATCCAAACACATGCAGGTCACATGAAATGACATGCAAAATTCCCCCACTCTGATCTGTGCAAATTAACCATTTCCTCCCATCAATATATTTACATTTATTAATTTAGCAAACACTTTTATCCAAAGTAACTTACAAAGAGAGACAACATTAAGTTTGTCCTAAGAATCAACAAGCCAAATCTACAAAATGAAAATCTACAAAGCCTTAGATGCTGGAGAGGCACAAAACAATAAATAAATACTTTTTTTCACCAGTTAATGGTATTATTCAAAGACGAGCTGACGAGAAATGGGCAGCTAGGAAGAAGTAACGTGAGCAAGACTAACTGAGGGAACTGGAACAAGACACAAAAATCAATATTTCTCCACCAGATTGATTTCCCTCCTGAAGAGATCAGATATTGTACTGCTGCCTAAAGACACGCTGACTTAAATGCAGCATTATGTGCATTTAGAGCCCCTGCATATCTTTACAGTACGTCTACTGTAAACCTGCGTGAACGCCACAGATGAGCGTGCCATCAGAACGGACACGTTGCACGCTTTCCTGCGGCCAGTAAGTGAACTCCATTTTCTGTCCATTTGTTATTTCTGGGCAGCAGGAGTTGTGGTGCAGCGCGACGTCGTTTGTTCTGATTTATGTCTGTCGGAGAGGCGACTGTAACTGCGAGGCTGCGCGGTTGCGGGCAGGCCATAAACGTTCAGCAAAACAACACCTGTAACAAAGCCGTTCACAGCTTAGATCTGATCCGGTGCAACCCGCAGGTGCAGGAAATGAGATGATGACAAAGTACAGCAGGGAATAATGGATGGCAACCTCGCAACAAACATCTGTTTTAAGAATCGGCGCATGGAAAGAGGACGTGTGTAACATCGTTTATCTGAGGCCTCTCAGCTTTGGGCAACGTTTTATAATTCTGCCTGATTCTGTTCGTTTCTGCGCTTATTAGCAATGTCGTATTATGATTTGTCAGCATGCTGAGAATTGCGCCTTTTTCATTATGTCATGAGCACACTGCGTTCGCCACGTGTAATGCGACTGCCGCATGGGCCGCTTGCAGCTGCAGCTAAGCCGGCTGAAGGATTGGGTTAACCTTTGTGCTTCATTTTTCATGTCAAAAGCGGTTTGTGCAGTTGACTGAGTAACCAGGGTGCACCCGCTGAGTAGAGAGATGGGGAAGGCAGTATGCGCTGTGTTAGCACGCTCGCTAGCCTCCAAAAATACAACTCACCAGCTCTCTTTAACATGCACGCTATAAATCAGGACGTCACCGGTACGATTATCAAAATACTGCATATATATATATATATGCTCTACACAAGATTAATTGGTGAAAAATAAATCAATGTGACCTGATGTCAGAGCAGGTGAAATGTAACTGCATAACATTAAGATTAAAAATTTGACGACAGGCACAGTTTTAACTTGGTTTAATATAATGAACTATTTAAAAACTCATTTATATAAACGCTCCCTCTGCGCCGAAGACAAAATTCAAATATTCATATATTTACAGCATCTAAACTTTAAAACACAAAATGTGGCAAAATGGGATATTAATGGCAATTTAAAGAGACAAAGATAAATTATACGTTATACATTTAATTTCAGCCACACTGTGAATGTTTCATATAAACAGCATGTGTTAGAAATAACAAGGATATAAGTAATAATGAAGTTTAGGTAACAGTGTCTTAACCAGAGACTAGAGATAACAGACACACTATAGCTTTAAACGCTTTTCAATGTTTAGTTGAACTTCTGTCTCAACCATCTGCGCTAAGCGACAGAAGATTTAGTCTGTCACTTGCTTTCTAATTCTGTTGCATTGGAAGCTCCACCCACAACATAAATCACTGGGTCAAGTTCCCAGTTCTCACGTACTTTAAACCTAAACCAGCACAAGAGAACACAACAAGTTAAAACGTTGCACATTATACCACAAAATGCTTAATTTCCACAAGAAACAGCAAACAAACATTCTGTCTGGTGAAGCATCACAGAAGCATAAGCTAAACGTTCCAGTTTTGCGCTAGTTCAGATCGCGCACAAACGCACAGAATTCATCAGAACTCTTTTCTCATTGGCTTGATTTTGTGGCGCCAGCATTTTCAGCGAGGACATAAAAATGATCATTAAAATTACATTTGCATCACATTTATGCATCTGACTGATGCTTTTATATAAAGTTAGATGTTAAAAGCAATATTTCTCTGACTGTTTTATTTTCTGTCGTATGAAGCGTCTGCCTGGCTCAGCCTTGGGCAAAAAAATGCAATCTGGTATCTGAAACATGTTTTGTTTACTTGTACCTTATAATGTCTCCGCTAACAGCATTTTGTAAAATGTCAAATCTAATGATTATCCAAAATAATAACTGCAGACAACAATTCTACGATCAGATGGTTGGTTTCAAAACACAACAATGAAGAACATGAAGAATTGACTGATGTCACGTGACGGGTAGTAATATAAAAGATAACTAACCTAACCCACCTGAACTTGGGTCGCACGGGTCAATGTCCTCGTCATCGCTGGGACACTCGGCTGACGCCACTAGAAGATCATCCTGCAGTAGAAACAGAGAGAAGATGGAGGGTTGGTCAAAACGCCTTGTGGCATCATTACAGTTTTATAGGGCTGCTCTGTCATCTGAGGCCTCATACTGAGAGACAAAGAGAGAGAGAGAGAGAGAGAGAGAGACAAGGAAATGTCCTTATGGACTGTCACTCTGACAGCTCTCACGGGTCCTCAGAGCTTTGACTTACAGACACGATCAAAGGTGTCCTAACTGTCAAAGGTCGTGAGTTTTTGGAAAACCAACCATTTCTTTAGATTATAACATGTCAAATCAACTTATAGTCCAGTCTGCTGAGACTTCCACATCAAAGTTCAAAATATCGATCGGTACAAACACACACGCACACATACACACACACATACACACACACACACACAGATTTCATCACAAATCCCTCGACAAATACAATTTTGCCAGCACTCGCAGTATAAAGACATTCACACGGAAACATGTGGTGTGAGGAACATCAAATCCCTTCGCATCCTTCCTGCTGGCAAACAATCTCATCAAACGTGCCTTTTAATCTGAAACCAAACCATAGGCAGCGAAACTGCAGACAGTGTAACGACAACAACACACACAACACACACACACATAAAAACACAAACCCACACATACTGCAGGAAACCTTGCCTCAGTTCCGCTGATGGTTCCAAAAGGAAAGAAAGCCATGTTGAGATTTCACGGTTCGAGCTGAAAAGATGCTATCAGTCCGCGGTTTGAAAGCGCCGTGCGTCCCTCCTCAAAGGTATTCTCCATCAACTATGCAGAAAGACGACGAGTGCGAGCTCTAAGTTCCTCGCGGCGTTAAAGCAAACATTTCATCTGACGACGTCGCATTGGTGGCATCCATTTAGAGCTAGTCTTCACACCTCTCTCTCTCTCTCTCTCTCTGCAATTAGCCAGAGCGTGTATACGTTCGCCAGCTGGCCAAACGTGTACATGCGAGTGTGTTTGTCCCAACAGAAATGTAGGGCTGGCTGAGTGTGTATGTGTGTGAGTGGGGAGGAGAGACATCGATTTGTCTCTTTGTGCTCACACAGTCTGCCCACAGGCTGCGGGGCAATGCCCACGCCAATCAGGACCTTTCACCATCATCACAGCCTGCGGACGGCACGAACGGCACCGGGAAAGCGGGTGTGGGAGGGAACCCTGCACAGTTGTTTCAAAGCGGTTGCCATAACCACATGGTTGCCATTTTCCTTGCAGCGGTATCTGTTCGGCTCCCAGCTCTCAAACGCCCTGCAAGTAGGTCAGTGCGAGTGAATAATTTAGATCCCTGATGTTACGATGCCGGTTTGCCGCTGCAAGGCTGGGGGACGTGCATGTAATGCGTTGCAGCAGGACCGCAATACAAAACCCAAAATCCTTACGAAAGGCCGGTAGCAAATTTGCCTTAATTTTTCACTAATCTGCCTGTTTTCCTCAAAAGGTGCTGGTTCTCAGATCAGAACAGGGACTGGGCCGGTCAGAACCACCCTATGGTTTCAGTGAGAGTTGAACCATGATGTAACGTTACTACATAACCTGCCCAGAAATAAACATTGCGCACTGCAGTCTTTGTTTGTTTAATGAGTTTTAAAAACAGATTTGAAAACCAAAAAATGATTTAATTCAACACCCTGATATTACAAGACACTTTTGTTGCAACTGTGAGAAGTTTCTCAGCCTCACATTAACTTAAACACACTTGGACGATAAACTGACTTCAATTTAAGAACATAATTTAATACTCAAAGTCTTAAAGCCACAACAAGCCAGTTTTGGTGGAACAGTTAAATACAGACACAAGGTAAGAGGAGTTTGCGTGATGTCATCAATGCTCCATCTCTCATTCTGTCAAATAATTAATACAAGACAAAGTTACAATCACCACAGATAATAAAGAAGATGTGATTCCTCTATATTAACATTAATATTCAACTCATAGAAACTAATTCTGCTTGTGTGGTTACATCTGATACAGACAGTGAGGAGAGCACAAGCAGGTTTAGAACGTTGTGAATTATGCATGAACTCCAGCAGAAGACACAACTTCAGCTCAGAGATTCATCCCTGGGCGTAACTATGAAGATTCTGGAAGGATGTTAGAGGAGAAAAAGACGCCATGAAACCAAACTGCATTTTCGTTCAAAATGGCGTTTGACCACCACTCAGAACAAGCCTGTGAGAAGATGAAACACACAACATCAAATCACTGACAAATCACTGACATACACTCAGATGTTTTGACAAATTGTCAGAAATCAAACATCCAAATAGCATCCAGTGCAAATAAAAGAGATATTTTAATATTTTGCTTCTCTGTTTCATATTTTTGAATCACTACACGCTAAACATAATGAATCCCCAAACTGTCATTAACCCAGATATCTGCACAACAATTCTAACAGAATATTTCCTCCCTGAGCTCTGAGCAGGAACCTAGCTAACAATGTTTCCATAACATCACAAAAACATTCTAGAAACATTCAGAACATCCAATTATTGAGGTATTGCTTCGTTTTTAAAAACGTTTGTTCTGTAACTTTTTAAAACGTTCCACTAACATCTTAAGAATAATGCTTTAAAAAACATGACATATAACCTTTTATAATTTACTTCAAGAACATTTGAACTTTTACAGAACGTTAGCAAATGTTCTGAGACGGTTCTCTGTTAGCTGGGAGAATGACTGTCTGGTTGAATCCTACAAGTGGACGTCCCTGAGCCATCACCAGTGTGCCTCAAAACATCGCCTGTAACCTGAAGTGTTCTCCTGACGGTCGTCCTTGTCGATCGTAATAATCGTACAGCTGACCGACTACGTTCCGCGAACACGACGCTCCCCCCAAAACGTTGCTAATACCTCCATCTGAATTCCTCTCACACAGCTGAACGCCTCAAACTATCTGCATTTTTTTCTCTCGCTTTCCTCTTTTGGAAATACTGCCCCAAAGCAAAGTGTCAGAACTGGAATCGAAATGCTCAGATGTTACACAAGCGCTTTAGTGTGAGGCTGTTTTCTGCATCCAGAAAAGTCACGTATGACTAAGACGGAGCCTTTAGCATCCATCTGCCCGAGACGGCCACTCTCCTCCATCCACTGCCCACTCAACAGCTGCGCTGAGGCGGGTGAGGGGACCAAACGGCCCACATCATGACTGTCCGTTTGTCTCCTGCTGAATATCCACAGCACACAATGTTACGAGCAGTCTGCCGTTACAACATCATGTGCATGGATTCTGTGCTCACACACGTTGGGTTTCATGTTTAATGGGGACATTTATAAACATAATGGCCCTTATACTGTACAAACTGTATATTATATTCCTAACCACCTCAGACACATATACACACATACACAGGCACACACACACACACACACACACACACACACACACACACACACAAACACAGTATCGGTCTCTGTGTTTTACTTGCTGTAATTATTGCATTGCCAACAGACACAAAAAAACGTGACTTGGTGCCAAAACGGGCAGGAACGCGGGAAGACAGTGTTCAGTTCACCTGTGAACACAGCTGTGCTATAATGAGAAAAGAGTTACCTCAGAACACACACACACACTCGCTCACAAAACACACACTTTTCAGCTCCGCCTTCTTCCAACCCTCTCCAATTACCTCCCAGCTGTCAGAGTGATCTGCAGAAACACACACTCAAAGCAGGACCTGACTGAGACACATGTATGTGTCTGTACATACACTGAACGGGAGAGAAATGGAACAAATCTGGCCCACTGACCCCTAAACTTTATTACCTTATGTAAGTATTGATCCTCTGACCGGCTTGTTTTGTAACACGGTTCTCTCTATAAAAAGGGTTTAAAAGGTTTTTTAGTGACCTTGAGCACCAGCCCGGCTAACAGTTATAGGTTGTAAGAACGTTACGGTTTTAAGTAATTTAAACTTAAAAAATGTTTTTTAATTGCTTTAGGAACATTCAAATGTTCAGATTTTTAAACGCTGTAAAAATGTTGATGGTAACTTAAAATATTATTCAATGTTTTAAAACATTTTAAACTTTTTAAAACTTTCCACTAACAAGTTAAGAATAACATATTTGAAATAATTTTGGGTTAAAAAATAAAAATATTCAACAATTTAAGATTAACGTAAAAAAAACCCACTAAGATTATTGCAAGGATGTTTTGATAACTTTGAGAGAACGCTTGCCAACATTCTGTGATCGTTTCCTGTTAGCTAGGTTACCACATCCACCAACCAGCCATCATTCACAGTTTACCGTCACCTGCGTGACTCTGAGCTCTAAAAAGCCTGTAGCGTCTGATGCTGAATTAACTAGCGTCTCTCGTAGCGAATTCTCTCATGAATGGAGGGACAATATCCTGTGTTCCTAATGCTGAAGATTTCTCATGTGCCTGTTCTGTAATCACAGCAGCTCACAAACCCAATATACATTTTTTATGTCCTGTTCCGAGGTGTATCCGTGTTCAAACCCTCACACGTTCCTCTCCCTCTCTTTCTCTCGCTCGTGGAGATGCTAGTTTTCCGCCACGAATGCGAACATCTCAGTGCCGCCGTCTGTTGTTGTTGCCATGGTGACGTGAAGATTCAGCCAGTTAAAAATCATAGGAAATAAAAACTGAATCGCCTCGTCGGCTCAACTGGGACCTGAAAGCAACCATTGATTTTTCCTCCGAATTTCCTCCAGTCGGGGTACGAGGAAGCTAACTGGAACGCCAGACTCTGCCAGGCAACTTAGCGACACGCTAATGAAGTGTGAATATTCATAGAGGTGCTGGTGCTAAATGCAGCTTTACTTCACCGAGAGCCGCGTGTTGAAAATAGCGAGAGCTCATACGATGAATAAGAAACGGCCGCTGATGCACTGCAGTATTCTCTCACAACAATCACTGAAAACTCACAGGAAGCACAATAGGAAAGCGGCTCATATGCAGAACATACAGGATAATATAAAGGCGTCCCAGAGGGCAACCGTATGCTCTCAGAGCTTTGAATTAACAGAGAACGGAGACATCTGGGGCTTCAAGTTGTGAAAGATTCAAAAGATTAAAAAAACATGGAATGAGAGAGCGAGAGAGATTTTCTGCTGCTTATAGAGTTTCTGTAGATGAAAATCAAGATGGCCTCCTGTGCAAAACCTTCACTGCTCTGTAAAGAATGAATTCTTACCGTTCAAGATCATTTCAAAGTGTTTAAAGCTGTAGAATGTGCTGCTTAATTAAAACCACTCGCTTAAACACGATTCAACATGCTAAATGAAAATAAAAGCTTTTTCAGACCCTGTGAAAACAAAATGGAGTTTTGTAGTTTTTAATCTGTATCCTTGAAGCTATCTATGCACTAGCATAATCTTAAACGCTGACCAAAGAAACAGCAGAAAGCACATTTAAAATTGATAGTTTCTATCTTTCAGAAAATGCATAAAAATATGGACGACTCTCCCAATAAAAATCCTGTCAACATTTCCCAGATTTCATTGCAATGAATATTCATAATAATAATGCAGAAAATTGTGCTCATTAAATAATTTCATTGGGGCTTTTTAAACGATTTGAAGAACATATTTTTCATGGTCAAATAAACTTAAAAGTCCACTAATCCTCTGCAAATACATAAATGACATTAAAAGGAAAAATTGCACCAGGACCAAGAATAAAAGTTTCCAGACTCCACTGAGGCTTAATGATTCTTAACTGACACTGTGAGCCACAAGTAGCCATTACAAGTAACTCCCAGGGGGGCATCTGTGTGGGCACAAATACATCTGATCAGACACACTGCCCACAGACAGAACACGGTTTCAGGGTGAGCTGAGTTCACACAACACAACACAGCAAATCTCACTGGGTGAAACTTTACTTAAGGACAGCGCTTGATCTTCAAACACGTTTCATGAGGAGGGAAAAATGCATCAGAAAAAAAGCAGCATACAAATGACAGCATCAGTGGGCGGTTTGAGACGATTGGAGGACGCGTCTGGTGAAGGATTTGAATATGTTGGCATGCTACAAACGCAGAGAGGTGGAAGCGGTTTGGAGTGCGCAGCATCGTACACTCATGCGCTGCAACCAGACGTCGGCGACAAACAACGCAGAGCTCATGCATGCTCACAAAGCACCGCAACTTTTCTTTCTTCGCTTCTTGTAACTCAACCCCCCCAAGGTCCCCCATTCTCTCTCTCTCTCTCGCTCACTCTAAGTGCCGAGCGCTGCAGACAAATGGTGCATGCCTCTTTCACTGCATGGATATGACAACATCAAAGACTCTGCATGCGATGATGGCTGGATGGAGAAGACCGTGAGAAATAAGGTCTACCTGGGAAGAGGAACAATGCCACCTCGCATCCATGGCAGTCTGGCTACACTGTCTGCTTCCTGTACACAGCTGCTCTCTTTCTGTTTCAATGAGACTGAAAGCTTGTCCTCCCTCCCTCTCTGAGACCGTCCCTGTTTCTACAGCCTCACACCAGTAAAATAAAGTCCGTTCTGTCAGATCAAAAGTGAAGGAGTCCTACTTTGGTAAGCAGATATGGATGATAAATTGTCTGTGCATCAGGAGAGCCTATGAGTGCCTTCTACACACCAGAAGAGAGAGAGAGAGGGAGAGAGAGAGAGAGAGGGAGGGAGGGAGACAGAGGGTGGGAGAAGTAAGAGCAAGAGAGAGAAAATGAAAAAGATACACACAGAGAGAAAAGCAGGCGGGTGAGCGAGCGAGAGTGAAAATACGGTACGACCGTCTTGATCACCTGACTCGTTTCAGCCAATCATGAGCCGTGCTCAGCTTGAGGTTGCTAAGGGTTCGCTCAGTTGGAGACATTTCAGTATATCTCTTTTTTTTAAAGAAAGAGATTGATGTATGTAGCGAGGAGAGGTTGGGGCGGCACCTTCTGCCCTGCCACGAAACTCCACAGAGACACAACCCACAATCTATCATCAAACACACACACACACACTCTCAAAATGCAGCTGCTCAAAGCAAGACTCCTTCAGGATGGGAAGGGAACGTTATACAACAGGCAAGGAGACGTGGAGCAACAGGACAGATGAATGCTGCAGAGCTTCATCTTCTCATCTCAGCGAGACTCTCCAGCCCTGCTGCTCCTCTGAGATCTTGTGTTATTCCGCTCTATCTAAATCTATCCGCTAGCTAAACTCACCTCAGATTCTGATACGCGCTTGGGGCTTGTTTACACCCACACATAAAAAAGGGCGGAGTCACGAATAAAGAGATACACACGATAGATGGTTCCTCTTTTATCGGTTTTTGCACCACGGTCCGTCTCGCAGGACTCTGTCTCTCACATCTGCAGAATTCAGACACAGCCAACAAACAGCTATAGATTTTAAATGTGACTAAATTCATGAGATGAAATGAAAAAACAGGCGACGGACTTGCAGGGCGTCAGAGATTAGAGATGACAGACCGCAACACGAACATCAGACTGTTTTAACATGATCCGTTCCAGAAGACAAAACAAGCAACATGAAAACGCCCTCCGTGAATTACCTGTGTCATCATTACACAGAGGAGCTCAGTTTAATAACTGTCTGTAATATCCACTGCCTCCAGAGAGAGAGACAGAGGGAGAGAGAGATAGAGAGAGAGAGAGGGAGAGAGAGAGAGAGGGAGAGAGAGAGAGAGGGGGAGAGGGAGAGAGAGGGAGAGAGAGATAGAGAGAGAGAGAAAGAGAGAGGGAGGGAGAGAGAGAGAAAGGGAGAGAGATAGATAGAGAGAGAGAGAGAGAGAGAGAAAGAGAGGGAGAGAGAGAGGGAGAGAGAGGGAAAGAGAGAAAGACAAAGAAAGAGAGTTAGAAAGAGGAAGAGAGAGACAAATACAAAGAAAGAGAAAGAGAGACAGAGAGAGAGAAAGACAAAGAAAGAGAGAAAAAGAGAGGAAGGAGAGAGAGAGTGAGAGTAGCTGAGCCAACAGTCCATTTTATTACCCAGTTCCTGCAACTCAAACAATCTCATTGATTGACTGATTTAGGCGGTCAGTGGAAATGAGCGCTGGGACAACAGCGCATCCATTAATTGGGCAGAAGGGAAAAACACACTGGAATCTGGACCAGTTTAAATCTATCGCTGCTGAACAATGTCCTTACCGCCCTGATGCAACAGCACGAAATGAACCGCCGCTTCCTGATAAAAGAACATGTGAGAAGCCGGGGATATTTTGGGAATCGTGGCACAAATGCGGATCATGCACACATAATCTAAAAGGGCTCATGCCACTGAGTTCTGCTTTTAAGTAAACCTAATTACTGTATTACATGACTACCTTACCCCATAAAGAGACGTCTTTGCTCTCCATTTGAGAAATGATGTCCCCAGAAGGAGGCTTTGATGGATAACAAACATCTGTGAACATTTTTCAACTTTGTTTGGGTAAGAAAAGCACGGCAACGTAACAGCTTTGAAAAATTCTTTGTTTTGTTTTTCTAATGTGAGTTTGGTTCTAGTTAGTTAAAACTCTGCATAAGTAGTCTGCCGTTTATTCTTCGCCTTGTATTTATTTACTATTTTTATAATTAGTCTCTGTGAGCCATTTGTCTTTTGTTTTCATCCTATAAGACGCAGCACAACATATTGCATCTTCTGCTCATGACAAACACATGACGATGCTATAAATAGCACCACATTACTTTCACAGTTCAAGTTTAAAGTTTTATCTGTCAAATGGCCAACAACAACAGACTGCAGCACAAGCCATAAATAAAACGTGTTAGGAATGTGCCACTGCGGCTGAAATTAGCAGTAAAATCCAACTACCTGCATTTATGATTTAGCAACATCAACTGTGTCCCTGCTAACAGAAAACATTCTCAGTTCTTTAAAAGCGCTCTCAAAGTTTTCTTGCAACGTTTTTTACGTTACCTATAAATATATCATATCTCAAAAACATTATTCTTACGTTGCTAGTGAAATGTTTTAAAAACGTTACAGTATATTAAGAAAGAAATAAAGTTTGAATCATGATCTTAAAACCAAGAAATAACATTAATGCAATGTCTAATAAATGCTCCTAAAACATTTAAAATAACATTTTATTTCATGTTTTTGTTACTTAATGTTACTTACGTTAGGGAAGCGTTCTTGCAACCTAAAATTTTCAGAAGGGAATACCTCACACTAGCATCATTCTATTCTAAAAACAGAAATCTCACAATGTCACACACAACTTTTATGTATTTTCCCTCAATGCCTCAATACTGAACACCAGAACCACAAACTATAAACAGATTACTGTAATTTTTCAATAAATAATCTTAAGAAAAACATGCAACCTATTTTGCATCTGCTGGAGTAAAATGCAGTCAAATGAATGCAGCAGTGTCACGTGACGCACACCCACGCTGTCATGTTCCAGCCTGAGATGTGTCGCGTCGCTGCCCTCTGCCCATCGCTACATCCAAAAAATACCCCAGGGTGTGTAACAACATGCACCGCTCACACAAGAAATGCTAATCTATTATTTAAAGCCCAGCGCGCAGTCTGACAGTCCGATGTGGAAAACCATCCCAAATATGGGAATAAGCACACAGGCCCCTGACGCACAGCTTCTCATGGGGCAAACAGCCACAGACATCTGAGAACCGGCAGCGAAAACCAGCTACACATCCACCAGTAAAGATGATGTAACAGGTAAAACGCAAGGAAATTATTCAGTGAAAACTTGGAGAAAGAGTAGAATAAAGTCTAAAAAAGATAATAAAAAAGCTGTCACTACAGAACATCAGTCGTTCCGGGCGTCAGTCACAAAGGAAATCAAGTTCTGATAGAAATATTAAACATCTCATCTGTCAGTCACAAGCATGCGGCGCTAGCATGTTGTTGGTTCCTCTGAGACGCCCTCCGATGTTTGTTTGTTGCCGTTTGAACAGAAAGAAGTCAAACACTACACTCCTCTCGCTAGCTTCCTATCATTAACTCTTCCTTAAAAAGCTTATATGCTTTTAATGCTCATAAGCTTGTGTCAGACAATAGCAAAACCAGTTTATCTGAGGATAATCCCAGATCCACACATCAGTTGAAGATTAAAGAGGCTCGCAGAAGAAATCTGAGGCCATTAAATGGAAAAATTGGTCATGGAAAGTATGCAAAATAATTCAGAAGACCTCGTTTACTCTACGCATAATTTTGCTGTACAAACGCATCGATCGATCTGCATGAATTATTTCGTTCCCAAACCATTTATTTGCTAACAGTTTGTACAATACAAATTGCCCCTATTATCTGTATAGGAATTACTCCAAACAATTAAGCGTCTATGCAGCTAGTTCTTTATCGTGGCGCTGCATGGCAATTCTTACACTTGAGCGACACTTAAATTCCTTCAGCTCTGCCAGATCTCTGCTAATTTGAGGAAGCTTAATTTAGCTGGAGGGGAGACCTCTGCGGACACTCTGAAGAAGTGTTAAGAAGATGGAGAGTCCAAGAACTTGCATTAGCTCTGATTACAGAGAGCTCTCAGCTCTAATGCTCACTCCTGTCTAATGGCCGTCACAAACGCCTGTAATCAACGCCTTTCACAGAGCCACAAACTCCTCTTTCATTTCGTAACGCTCTCCGTTCAGCTTTTTCCATTAATTAGACGTTACATCCATCGCGACCATCTTAGAAAATTAGGAAAGTGTCGTTGATCAGTGCAGAGCAGCTGCGCAGCGAGAGACAATGAGAAAAAGAAAGATTGCAACAAATTGTAATAGAGAGCAGATGGTGTAAACTCAGAGAGGTGTAGACGCCGAAGCGAGAGAGAGGACTCTCATATTTCCTTGGCAACATTTACTATCCCAGAGCAAACCACCATTTTGTAATGCGATCCGCAGATGAGCCCGCGATAAGCTAACGCTGCGATCGAGCGTTCGAGCGCAATAGATCAAGCAATATCTGTTATTGCACGGCTATCGCTTACGTTCTAACGCTCGCAGCGCCCTTGAGCGCGGAGGTAATTTAATACGCGGGCCTAGATTTAGTTTTAACCATATCGAATTATGATTTCATTGTTGTGGAGGCTAAATCGCAGCACATAAAGTCGCGCTTGAGAAGACGAGCATCAGCCGGCCTTGGCGATCGTGTCAATCACAGGCTCAGCCCTGCGCTGACATGTAATTACAGCACGGCTGTAATTAGAGCTCACTGTCAGGGCCTTGAATGATGCCTCGCGTGAGAGAGAGACCTAGAGAAAGTTGTGAGAGCATGTCCACCTACACTGTGATCATCTACCCCACTGATTTCTCTCTTTTATAGCCCCATTCCATTCGCCTGTAGGTTTGCTCTGCCTGTGTGGAATTATCGACTGAGACCCGGCAGCCCCCAGCGCTCAGCCTCTCACCCTAAACCACAGCACTTCCACAAAAGAACAGACCAATCGCTTTATGTCTGAAAGCAATTGAGTTGCGCCGGGCCGAAACTCTTTGGCTGTTCGATAACGTGCGATTCGGCCACGGGCTCTTTTTTAAGTGCCCTGTCTTAGTCTCTGGACCTCTTTTGCTTCAGAGAGCAAGAGTTCAGTTCAAATCAGCCTTACTGATGTCTGGGTCATTCATTGAAAACGCCACTTCTAATGTTTTAGAGGGAAAATGTGAAACTGAGGGATCATGTGAGAGACAGAAAAGAGATGCAGTCAGCCAATCACTGAACAGAACTAAAACACAACATACTGACCCAGACAACGGACAGGTTCAATCTAAAGGCACCACTGTGATTCCTGCACACCAATACATTTCCATGACTTTCCTGTGACCTTTCAATTCTCTGAAAATATCAGATAGGAACTTATAGAAATAAAAATCAGATTATTCAGAGCAATTTGTAAATGCAGCTTGATTCACCCACAATTGCAGCAAATGTAACTGTACAAAACCTTAATGTATATAAAAACAATAATTACTCAGTTGAATTTATTAACTTAAATATCTAATAATTTTTTCAATAATCTTTTCAGGCCTGCAAATTTGAAAAGATAAAGTCTTATTGCGGCATTTTTTAAACAAGGATATTTATAAAAACCAATTTTTATATAAATAACAATTTCTCAATCTTTTTATTATAATACAACCATAAAATACAGTACTGTATGAATGCAACTGTATGTGCTGTATGATGTAAACTGTTTCTTTAGGCAAGAGAGTTCAAGATATGGTCACACCAAATACTGATTTTTGCCTAAAGAACCATTTTGTTCTGAAATTTATTTTTTTTGGTTACATATTTCCTGTATTTTTTGTTTGTATCTTAATAAAGAGAAGAAAATAAATATTTAATATAAAAAAGTATGTATGTACATATGCATATATACACATATGGTATGTGCATACATACTGTACACACACACTCACACAAACACACACACACACAGACAAACAAACAAACACAGACACTCACACAAACACAGACAAACACATGGTTCTAATACACGTTTATCCAGCTTCAGCTTACAAAGTAGACAAGAATACTGTTAAAAACTCCAGCAGTGAGTTACCTGTGGCGTCGTCGTCTGCTTGCCCTGGCGGTTGGACGCGGTTGTAGTCGTGATGTCGGTGATGGAGGGCGACGTCTCTGAGCGGTTGCCCGTCGCCGAGGCGCTGGACTGGGGCGTAATAGAGGAGGAGGGCATGTCTCCCACCAGCCGGGCGCTACCCTCCACACGCACGTTGGGGTCGCCCTCGGCGGCCATGTTGAGCACTTTTAGGCCGTTGTAGTAAAGCCCTGAGAGCTGACCCTGGAAGGGCCGGCTGCCCTTTTCCCAGCCTCCGATCTTTATGGTGGTCTGACTGTTGAAGATGGTGAGCTGACGACCTGCCGGGGAAGAACGTTACAGAAAACACAAGAGTGTTCAACAGCCCGCTCCCCCACGCCACAGAGACTCACCCGTACACATGCACGCGCTCACACACACACACACACACAAACACAGAACTGATGGGGGCCCTGATGGTAAAACACACAGCCACCGTAACCTTATTTACCCTGGGGATTGTGAAAGCAATAAATTACACTAATGCTAACAGCAACACTGGTAATTTATCGACTGTAATTTAATGGGCTGCTGTTGGCTCAATGTAAACAAATGAAGGAAATGAGATTGCTGACCCCCAAAATAATAAATAAAATAAAATAAAAATCAATGGAACTTTGCTAAAAGGACAATCAAACACATACTAATTTAGCTTCTGTTTAAAAAGTAACTTTCCCCTCTTAAGACTCTTATTTTGAAAAACAATCGTTTTCACAGGTCTGGTACGTTTTATTGAGATTGCCTTTCAGCAAGGGCGGTGACAATTAAAATTAATTAGACCGAAATAAGGTTTATGTGGAGAATGGATTTACAGCTACATGACACATTACAGATGATTCATCATGGTTTTAATTTCATTGAAAAGGGAAACAAAAAACAAGCAAACTTGAAAACAAAGCACTTTAAACGACTCAATCGGTTACATACATTTCAGCATGCAATTCAAGTCTTTTTCCTGCTTGTGTGTTTAACTGGCTTGTTAAAGGGACTTCATACATGATGCCAATAATCATTGAAGCTATTTAAGAGACATTTGCTTTGAGTTTATCACTGTTGCACTTTAGCATTTCCAAAAGAAATATGTTTAGCATGAAAAGATATGAATCTACACATTAAACAGTGTGCGAAAATCACTAGGAATTCAATAATTTCCATTGTGGCCACATACTTTAATTAGTCATTTAGATTATTACAGCTGCAAATATACCATTATTTAAGTATTTTAATGATGTAAACATATTTTGTTAAAGATTGAACTAACTTTGTTATCAGTATATTACCAGTCCCTTTAACCACTGACACGTTTACAAGTACAGTATAACAACACATTATTGAACTGTACAGTGCAAATATTACATTACTACATTTGTTTAATTTTTAAACTTGGTTATACAGGGGATTTATGTTTTAGATGGTTTATTTGTTGTGCAAAATATCACTTGCTTATGATCAAATTATCTTTTATTTAAAGTTTTAATCAGTGTTTTTACCTTTGTCGAGTAGCCATTCGTCAACTACTCGACCAAGCCGATATGGGATTCGCTGTCTAGCAATCGCCAGGCGTTCGTTATCAATGTTGCCTTTAAAGTTTAAAGAGACATTTCATTGTTAAAAATCTGAAAGGGCAAAGATTAAAACCTACAGTGAAACAAACTCCTTAACTATCTGTTTTTTTTCTTTTTTTTCCTTTTTTATTTTGAACACCAAGGTTGCATACATAAGAATGATAAAGATTTCAGTCAATTAACTTTAAGCAAACAAATTAACCCTATTTTAATAGAAGCACTGTGGTACGTTAAATATGCAGCTACTATCCTTGCGTTAAGAGAAACCAACCAAACTCAATCATGTTTAAACACCATAAAATTTCTTTACATAATACATTTACAAAATGGTAATCCTTTTAAATCTTTTTAGCAGATTTTTCATCTAGTTATACATGAACACTAGCTCATTTTAACCTAAAGATTGTCATTACATATTCCAGCGTTTTGCAACCATTTCGATTTTAGCTACACATTTGCTAACTAATCTAATGTATTTTCAGTCATTTTTGATAGGATAAAATGTCACATTATAAGATCACAATACATTTAAAAAACATCAAAGAAGAAGAACACTCAGAGAAAGATTGTCAGTTCAGCTGAAATAATGCATGTGAGATCAGTCCGTGTTCTCGTGTGAAGCTGAAACTGCGCTGACAAAAGCTTTGATCTCGGAGATGTCCAGGTAACATATGTTTTGGAACAAGCTCCCCGTGGAGAGAGTCGAGTGACCTTGCATGTGAATATTTATGGCAGCTTGCTCTATTGAATTCAGATTATTTGAAAACATTTACTCCTCTCCCATTATGGCCCACACATAATTACCACTCCTGCCTTCCACATGAACCCGACTTGCTCCAGTTTTCAAAGAGTATAATTACGCCACACAATTTTTTACCCTATTAGCCATTAACTTGCTATTTGTCAATCAAAAACGCGCCTCACGCTCTCGCTATTCAATTTAAGCAAAGTACGATTTAAATATGAATGGTATGAAAATATTACCTTGATGAGACGGTGATGGCAAGACTGACTGCCAAGTGTGATGAGGGAAACTCCAGGAGATGAGAAATAATTCTTCCTCATTTTCATTCTAATTTATCCTCATTTCTCTTCATCCTCACATACACTCACTTTCAAATGGAATAAATTCACCTTTTCTGTCTTTTGAATACCTATTGCATGTCACAGCACGAAGCAAAAAATTATTGCTAGTCTGTTGATGGTGGAATTAGTGGGCGGGGAAACGCCATTCTAGAGAGACCAATTGGATAAAAACTGTGCAGTGCAAGATGAGTTATCATTCTTTTTAATGTGTTTTCTAGAAAGAGAAAGACGCATTAAAAGTGCATTTAAATATATTTTACATCGGCCTTCGTAGAGCATCTAGATTAACAGAAGACACGCTCACACTAGCAGGCTGTTCTGGTCAAGTTGCACTTTTTGTGGTAACATTCTTTATTCTGTATATTCTGTATCCGCCACTGAAATGGTTTGAGTAAATTGCCCCTCAGATGCAGCACAATACTGGTTTTGATAGGTGATTGCAGAGGGAGAACACCTGTAGGCTAGAAAATAAGGCTCCCTCAGGGCTGCTCATAAGCGGTTAAGAGAGCCTGATTCTGGACTTGCTGTGCCATGAGACTGTTGAGATTCTGCTGTGAGGACAGAAAGGAAGCAGAGATGCACTCCAATACTGTGATTTCCACATATTCTCCTCCATTCACGTGTATTTAACTCCCTCTCCCCTCTGTGAAGTTATCCTAACTGTGATTTAGCTCTGCCTGCCCACTTTACCTGGAGTAATCAAAAGTGAAAGGAGTAATTTGTTTCAAATCATAGCTTAAAAACCAAGACAAGAATAAAAAACTATTGAGCTTGTGATGGGGGAAGGACTAGATGACCATGGGCGAGTTGTGCGCATGATTGGTTGAATGCACACAAGCGCACACACACACACACACGTACCCACCCACCCACTCACACACACACATGCAGTGGTCATGTTCTGTTTAAATGAGGGGGCAGTTGCCTGGGGGTCTCTCAGCGAGTGAAAATGACTGCCTCCTAAGCATAGCTTGCTAACTTTTCTATCCTCTCTTTGTAAATATTCATGAACGTTTTGGCCAAAGCATCTAAATATTCCAAGAAAATTGCTATTACATGGGATCTGCATCCTCCTGGAATGTAATGAATAATGTTTTTCCAGGACAGCATCAACACTTCAATTCAACAATCTGTCAGTGCAACTACATGCTGTGGCTATTTTGTGCCCTGCAGTAGCTAAATGGTTTTTCATTGCAGTCATTTTTCAGGAACATTCCGGTACTGAACATTCCACAAAATGTTTTAATGAAATATGGAAAAGGTCCCTCGAATGCCTTAAAATGGATCTGAGTTCAGCGACAGAGCAACCGTAATGTTGTTTGAAGTTACTAGTATGTTACCTTAATGTGGCGTCCGCTGTGTACGGAAATAACTTTAGCCAGTTCCAGCCTAACAATATTATGTGAAATCAGGAATGTAAAATGTGTTTTATTGTTGTTTATTAATATTCTAATGTTAATATTAATTATAGCAATTATCTTGACAGCTATGTAAACAGTAATCAACAATTTCAACACTAAAAAATCTGTTGTCTGTTTTTATCATAGGTTTCTTTACTATCACAAAACTTTACAAACGTAATATTAAAACGATTTCTTCACAGTTAATGTCCTGAGATGGACTGAGTTACTGAGTCTCTGCTAAAAAGATCAGCCTTTAAAATGAACCATGGTTTTTTATTACAGTAAAAAGATGTAACCATGTTTTTTGACGCATTGCATCCCATTTATATAACCACAGCTTACGGTAAATACCATGATTAAACTAGGGGTTGCTGTAGCAAAACCATGGTAAATTTGTGGCTACCATGGTTTAACTACTGTTATCCATGGTTTCATATTTAAAAATTGTAGTAAAACCATAGTTAATTTTTGTACGGATGCTGGTCATGCTGCAAGTTTTGGATGCTAGTTCACAGCATCAGATGTTGGTTTGTTGGTCTTTTATAGCTTTACCAGCAAGAGACAAACAGTTACCAGAATAATCTGCCAGCGTGCTCTGCTAGCGAACAGCACGGTTATGCTATTGCACCAGTAAGACCAGCCCCAAACCAGCGCTAGGCATTATAAACCAGCATGAAGATTCACAATGTTCTAAGCTGGTATCTTCAGCAACATTCCTTCTAAACTCTCTCTCTCTGGGTTAACTTCTATCATTAAACTACTATATATAATTACTGCATATAAAAAAATGAGAAAGAATGACAGCTGAGGTTAAGAGTGGGAGGAAAATGCTGTGATTTCATTCGCCGTTGACTCTATGCTAGTTACACAACTAATTGTTCAAGATAAACAAGCTGCCCTTTTTGTTCTTCTTCTAGCGGTTGTCAATTTAAATTCTACGCGTTCATTATCTCTTGTAATGTGGAGCCGAGTCAATCAAGCGCTGATTAAAACCAAGCGGTCACGATTTTTTTAGCGTTTTAGTGAGAAAGTTTCACGGACATGAGATGCATTAGTATTCTGGCAATCACATGCGCGCTGCTCCCTGAATCCACAGACAATGGAAAAGAGAAGCTGAGAGAAAATGGCACAATACAATGGCTTCATTTTAACGAGCAATTGTCTTCTTCCGTATGAAAGATGTTGCTGCTGTCTGGCTTGTTTGTTTATACTAAAACAATAAGTGGGTCTTGACTACCTTCTCTCGTTTTCGCTCTCGCTCTGCCTGTCTCAAATTCTTTTAATCTGTATTCTTTAAAAGTCTACTGTAGCTATTTTTACAACTACGTTTCGGTTTATGTCCTAGTTTGTCTAAGCTGCTGTAAATACAAATGTCAACTCTTGGATTAGAATAATCCTGTTAGGAAAATTAAATAATTCCTAACAAAATTCCATGCATCCCTGACAAAGACGCTAAATGCAACAAATTTACATCTACCGCATCTCATGAGCGCTAGCGCTAAGTTTTCGATTTAACAGCGACCCGCTTGAACTGCACTGCTAAGCAACAGAAGACGGGAGCGCTCACGGTTAGCACGATATTTTCCGCACTCCATTACCGCTTCAGTCGCTTAAATGCGTTGACACAACATTTACCATCACCGCGTCTGTTCCCCAGAAGAAAAGAATGACTGAAGTTCCCAAAGCAAATAATCTGTAATGGAAGTAACGGTTTAAGAAAAACGCCAAATAAAACAAATTAAACGGCTAATGTGGCTGTCTCTCCTTCATTGTGATTGACAAACGAGAGCAATAGGATTATTTCTCATCTCCGATCTCTTGTCAAGCTTTTGTCAGGGCTTTTCAGGCGACTGAGAGGCTGGTGAATTTGATAACCCTGGCTCTGACATTTTCAGCCTCCTAAAGCCCAAGAGCAATCATCTGTTCTGACATTTGGAAAGGATACCAGGGTTACCATTTTTTAACTGTGAGAAACCACAATCACAGACAAAGGCATTTTGTCCTTAACCCTCTGATTCAGACTCTTTTTATGAGCTCTGCTGGGCTTTTATTGTTCCTATTGTGCATAGCTGCATGGCTGAGATTATGTGTGTGTGTGTGTGTATGTGTGAACATGCGTATGTAGGCTGAGGGCTCTTACCTGTTGGGTAGCGTTCTATGACTGGCAGATCATCCACCTGCAAGGTGGCGTTACCGCCACTCCTGGTAAAGCGAACTATGTGGTACTTTCCATCATTTACAAACTTTGAGGTTTCCTCAATGTTGATGTCATCGGTTCCCACATTGAACACCACTTTGATATTGCCTTTCTCCTGTAGAGAGAGAGAGAGAGACAGAGAGAAAAAAAAGACAGAAATGTAACTTTAAGATTATGTTTTAGGAGCAGAATTCTGTTCCACTAACATTTACAAACTGAGGCGTCTGTTTTCATGCATTGTCTTGCGGTATTTTAGCACATAAACATCAAACGTTATGGACATCAGACTCTGTTGGAAGTGCAGAAGACAGCGTTTGATTATTAATAAAGGCCCTCATAAGGACACAACTGTACTCCATCTTATCTGGCAACATAACAAATGTGCCACATTTATTGAGGACCAAACAAGGTGATAGTTTATCAGCCCGGGAACAATTTTTCTTGACAGCACAATGTATCAGAAAGATTTACAGCCACTTTAATACGACGACAAAAGGCAGCATTCATATTTAATAACAAAAATATCTATAATTTATGTTTTAATGAGGCTATTATACATGAAAGAAACAGAAAATGGGGAGTTTTTTACTCATCGTTTGTGAAGGATGCTATAATTTACATTCTGATGCTCAGTACGTCACAAGTGTCTAATGTATGTTTGCAATGTACATTTTATTGCATCAGCTATGTGACACATAAGTGATGATATACAGTTAACCAGTCACAATATAATAGGAAATAATATTATATAATGCAAAATGTATTTCCTTTTCAGAGTTTGTGATATTGACTGAACTTTTCTCAAGCTTTATTCTACCGCCAAATATTTTTGTACAATGATGGTTTCACCATTTCATCGACCAATTTTCAGTCTGCGCTGCTTTTATGTCTCTCAACATCTTCTTTGTTACATTATAAAACTATTTCAAGGGATAATGGTCTATTAAATACAGCGTAACCACCTGACTATACATGATCCTTCAAATATTAGACCACAGAACGCCAAACAACTGATTTCTGAAGTCATTTCTAATATCACTCACAAAATACCAGCAGCGAGCTGTAATTTCAAAATGGCTGACACTATTGCTGTAGATGTCAAAATAAAATTTACTGTGTCACACATTAGACCCTGAAAACTAAATAATACCACTTTTTCATTCCCGTTCATGTTGAAAAGTTTCTCAACAAGCCTGCAGGCAGATAACATAATCGAATCACAAGAAATCACAGAAAAAAATAACCTTATAAGATTTTTTCCCTTTCGAAATAAGCGCCTAAAGGCAAAATGCTGGTCATACAGAATAATATGTGACAGTCTCGCTGCAATAGAATCTAATCTGTATTCTGATGCTCTGCTTGTCATTTTCAGTGTAAATTCTCATCAATGCATGTTTCTGTCTTATTGATGCAAGACTATGAGGGTGAGATCACTGCGTGCAGCACACGGCCACACCACCAGAGGGCCTCGGTCTGCGCTGGTTTCCCACAGAGTCATAAAACTGTGGGTGGATTCACTTTTAATCTGTAACACAATACATTCGCTCATTTCTAATAATATTCACATATTTCTTCCTGCTCCTTGGTTTTATATAAAAACAGCAACAATGCCCACTCTGTGTTCTGCACAGCAACCTGCATGCCCACACATACATGTAAGCTAGTTAACTAAAAAAACGAAGTTGTGAGCAGTTTTATGAACCGTATCACGAGGCCGTACATGAGCTCATGCTCATATCTGACATATTTACGACAGATGGAGGTCGTTAGCTTAAAAACCCTAAATTAGTCTGCCGTGCTCGGAGAGGCGGGAACTGATGCCTTCACGATTGACTTGTTACAGATTGCAAAGCTACATGTGCCATTTGAAAATAATGAAATGAGGTGTGTGTGACAAGATCCCTCTGTGAATACCCCTAATTCACACCTATCTGCGGGGAGACGGCGAACAGAAGACAAAACACCAGACTTCATTATATTCTCCCAGGAGATTGTGTGTTTTTGTCTGGGTGAATGTATGCTCTCTCTCTTTCTCTGTCACCCACGACACACACCCTTTTGTTGTTATCTCCAGCTGGGCTAAAGTGGAATGTTCTTTTTGCCTCTCACACCCTGTAATGAAGACTGACTCGCCCGTCGCTGGGAACAATGGGGCGGCTTCCCCTTCACCTCTTTCTGACGCCTCTTCTCCAGGGCCGATGTCTCTCTTTCTCCCTCAGTCTTTCAGCTTTTTGGTCAAAGAAGTGATGCGAGAGCCCGGCCTTCGCTCCATTGGGCTGTGATGTGCCACGCCCCTCTTCTAATTGAAGGGTGACCTCTTTTTCACCCTCCGGTTCAGACAGCCCCCTCGTTCCTCGGTCCTGATGTGGACAGCGGGGAACGACTCTGACCCTGATAAACACCGAGGCTGATGAGGAGGGTGCTGGAGAAGGAGAAGTCTTTTGAAATCCATGAAATGACAGAGTTAAATCAGCCACAAGCCTGGTTGGCCGGAGGGACATCTAAAAACATGTTACGGACATTCTAATGGTAGCTCTTGAAAGTTCATACATCCTACAGTCAGAATAGCTGCTTTCACAGTCCTGTACTTGTTTCACTCCAGAAACTGCAGTATGGCTCTAATGAAAGTGCTTGACTTGAACAAGGGTGCTTGATCGAAGACTGCACAGGTGGCTTCCTGCTGCAAACCTTCAGGGGCCGTGCGGAGACATAACACAGCAAACCCTACGTCCTACATTCGGTCCCGGGTGTGATACTGTCCCAGTTTCTGAGAATTCAAGGAAGGTTCCATTACGAATGCCTCGGGGGCCGAGCAGAAGGGAGGTGAGACCAAAACTGAGCTGTGACACTAAATCCCAGATTACCACAAAAACAACAAATGCTATGGGTGATGTGCTCAGATTTTGGTGTTCCCTAAATGATCCCTGAGGCAACGAGGGCGGAAGGGAACCGTTTTAAAAGGAGGGACGTCTAACACAGGATTCTGCACGAATGCGTCACATTCGTCTCCGTCCATCTTTGGCCTCACGTCACCCCTCAGCCGGGCCCCTGCAGAACAGTTCTAAATATAAGGAACTAATACAACTGGATTCTCATTAGACTCAATATGGGTTGTTATAGCAACAGTTTCTCCAGAGTCTTCTTGTTTCACGTAGGCAATTAGATGACAACCACGCTGCCTGATTGACAAAGCATTTCATCTGCACACCAATTGTGACAATCTCCCCTCGCCAAGCTTGACAATAATCCAACTGTCCCACATTTGAGAATTCGGATGTAAAAATAAATTATAATTAAAAAGTGGGCTGGGAAAGCAGACGTTCACATACGCTAAAAGCTGCGCTAAGTGTGCTAAAATGTGTTTTATGACTTAAGTGCTAAATAAACAGGAACTAATTGTGATTATAGCAAACACAAAATGCCATGTAAAAGAAGGCAAACACACACACACACACATACAAGAGAGCTGGGGTGGCGTCTCCGCAAACCTAGAGGACAAGAAGAGCCACTAATGATGTGTCTTATTTTGGGAAGGTGCAGG
>JBAJNP010002022.1:0-51872 GCA_036877545.1 Yasuhikotakia modesta | reverse complement strand
TAAGGAGAGATGTGGGGTTGTTAATAGGCAGTTGCGATGGAAAGTTAAGTCTAACAGGAGGGATTTGTACCCTTGCACCTGCTGGCTGAAAGGTAAACGTTATATTTTCCATTGTGTATTGTTTATGTAAGGATCTAAATTAGTGCCCTTTAAGCCAACAGCAGGCCTGCACAACGTACCAGCCTGTTAGTCAATGACTATTGTTTTTCCAAAAGTTTACAAGGATGACAGAAATGAGGCTGTGTGCTTGTGATTTAAGCGTTTTGTAGCTGGTTGATCCGTACATTTGCATTAACATCTATCATATAAAAATATGCTTTCTAGCTGTCCAACATGACAATTTAAACTGCAGCCTCTTTTCCAAGAATGGAACACATCCCGATTTTTTTGGAACAAAAAATGAAACCTTCTGTCTGGTGATTTGCAGTGAGTCATTTTCTAATATGTCTCTGTTTGTTTATGCTGAGTCTCAAGGAAACAATCCATTTCAAACCGGTTCTGATGTCCAAAGAATCCACTGTGAGGTAAACACCTGTAGTTCAAAACCATCTGCCGCCCCAGCTAACAGAGAACGTTCTCAGAACGTTGCCTAAAAAGTTACAAAATAGTGTCATCTGCTAACAATAGTAAGATGTTTTCTAATGTCATGTATCAAATATATGTATATGTAAAAAAAATTATTTATGAGATTAAAAAGGAACAGAATTTAAAAAGTTTAAATAACTTCAAACCAAGAGTTAATGTCACTATAATGTCTAAAAACTGGACTTTGTAATGTTTCTAGAACATTCAAAATAACATTGTAAACATTTTTGTTACTTATTGGAAATGTTAGGGAAACGTTCTTACAACCTAAAATGTTAGCTGGGGTGTTGAGGCAGATGTTCATTAGCTATGTAAAAATTGTTTAGGTTTATTTATAGTTTTTATGTCAGTTTTGTCAAAGTGTCACTTTGGTCTCAGTTTGTTTTCTGGGGAATGCTAAAAAAACTGGTGAAGGAAAGTTGGTTGATGTCAAAAGACATAATGTTTTTAATGCAAAGCACAGCAAAGCTGTGTTTTTTGCTGTGTGATGCAGAACACACAGACCACGTTTTAAAAGCAGATTATGTGTTTGGAGAAGCGCTGACCCATTTTCTGACCAACAGAAAGTACATTGTGTTTAATTGTTCGCCTTTGTTTGCGTTCGTTTATGTGAGGGAGAAACTCGCAAACATCTGTCTGCCAAATGAGTTGGTGTTTCATCACTGGAGTATGTTCTCTGTTCTAAAATACTCCACAACAACTGCTTGGGTACACATGTACATTTTGCTAAAACACTGCTTATTATCAGTGTGAATAAGATTTATAGCCCATATGCTGTTGGAGAACTTCAGCTGCAGTGAATCTAATGATTGATAATCTGTTATTCACTACAGAAAGTAACAAATGACCTTCAGTCGTTCATTTATATAGCGGGTAACAGTGACATCTGTGTCTCCTTCTGAGGAAAACACCAAAATTAATTTATTTTGTTCACTACTAATAATGGAGTGATAAAAGAAAAAAGTACAGTTAAGTTGATTTAGTTTGTTTACCTGATTAGTTTGTTACCTGTAACTCAGATATGTGTCAGTTTCCAAGTATCATGTCCAGTACCTGAACAGATATTGAAATGGAAATTTATTGGAAAGTTTTTTTTATCTTTGTGTGGTAAATATTATTATTCTCGTACTTATTGCTCTATATAAATAGAAAACAAACTTTAAAGCTGCAATCCTTAACTTTTTATAGGTAAAAATTAGTTACTGAGCGAGTGCATAACAGGTCAGTGTTTAAAATGGTCTCCATTGATCCGATTTTACAGGAATTGTGAGTTTACCTCAGTATATTTTATAGTTCAAACTAAGATGGCGGTAGAGAGGCAAAAACGATGGATTGCACATTAAAAAACAGAACATTTACTCAACATGAAGTATCAAAAAACATTATATAAAACAATACACAGCGATCCATCTGATTACATAATGTATGTTGTGTAACCCCTAATACTGTCCACAAGTAGTAGGCTTGGAAACATCTGTGTGGTCAAGATCTCACTGACATATTTCAGAAACTCTGGGGTTCAAGTCTGTAGTTCAAACCAAGCAAAATATAAGTGTCAGAGAAAACAATTGACCTATTGATTTTCCTGTACGTTGCCAGTTTATATAGCCTTTAGCAGCCGTTAGCCAACCTGTACAAGCCAAAGCTTCTCTCACCTGGCCAATGCTCCCCACAGTTATCCACAATCTCACAGTTCCAGGTCTCCTCTGTGGTTCGGCCCTGGGCAGCCGTGTGTTCTCCAGCAGGGCCCAAGCTAATTTATTAGCCCATAAAAAGCTGTGCAGCCTCCAGTAGGGCTTTGATATATTCATCACAATGTGCTGGCTCGTAAAAATACTCAACCCCCCGAGAGATTTCAGCACTTTGTTTACAAGGACCTGTTGCAGGAGGAGGAGGGAAAAGAGAGGGACTGGAGAACAGGTGTTGTTGGAACAGGTAATGATTCTGTTTGTTTTGAATGATGCGTTTTGGTCATAAATGTATTTTTTATCGGACGACTTCCCAGTTCTCAGGAAACGTTTTCAGAACGCTGGCTAACGTTCTCTTTAAAAGTTAGCAGAAACATTTTGCAGTAGCGTTAGTAATGTTTTTGGAATGTTACATATCATATATAAGAAACGTTATTGTTATATATTGTTATATACATAATGTTCCCAGAAAAGTTTAATGTTCTTGTAAATAGACATTAATGTTAGTTCAATGCAGGGCTGTCCAAGAACATTGAAAGTACCATTTTTAACAATTTTGGTTCTTAATGAAAAGGTTAGACAAATATTCTTACAACTCTGTTAGATTGAAACGTTCTTACAAAATTGTTAGCTGGATTTAGGATGTGTTGCCAGAGTTTTGATGCTTCCTGTGTAATTTTTATGGTCAGGTGTTGAGTATTAAATTCTGGTCTGAAACCAGTATCTCAAGAAACATGTTCTGGGCCTGGACTTAGTGTTGACGCTGATATGAGCAGCTCGGCTGTGTAAAGTCCATTCTCTGTAGACCATATTAATAAATTCCAACATTATTGACCCAGTCAGGAGACATAAAACTTCCTGCCTGAAAACAAGAAAGCTGATGTTCGGCTGTAAATGTTCTTTCTATTTATTGCTTGCTTGGACAAACCCAGCTAACAATTTTAAGTTGTTAGAACGTCTCCCTAATGTTTTCATTTAGTAACAAAAACATTAAACGTTACTTTAACAGTTTGGTTAGAAGCAATGCAACATGATTCACATTTGTTTTATTTCTAACAACCTAAGGATAACATTTATAAGATATTTGCTAAATAACATTAAAAGCGTACTGCTACTTTTGAGAACTTTGAGAGAACTTTTGAGGGGAACTTTGAGGAATGTTCTCTGTTTGGTGGGAACATGCTAAACAGATGTACTAAATCTCCATGTTTGGGTCTGCAGTGCGGTTTGTAGCATAGAAGCAGAGTAGTTCAACACCACCTCAAATGATTGCAGATGAATGTAGCCTACAGTGCTTGTGTTGTCTAATTCCTCGACTCTTGACATGAGGTTACAGGAGGTGACGCTATAGCAACCAAACTGTAAACACTACAAACGCATTACAAATTAGACTTGACTTCAACAGGTCACCTTTGGCCTTTAGGATAAGAGTTACCCAGTTTCTGTGGCATTGACTTTGCTAAGATCTGCCCCATGATGATGATTTTGGCTTAAGATGAGGAACAGAATTGTTTCACCCTCCCATTGGCTTTTTGGAATTAGAGGCTGTGCAGATGTTAAGTGCCTTTACAGAACTTTGCTTGCACTGGCCTTTTACTGTATGTCCAGAGACATTAAAGCTGCGTGACCTAAATTTGGCCTGGCATTACACAGGCACTGGTGTGTATGTGGAGACATGGGCAATGAACTAAAACCTCATGTGATTTTGGAATACTTTGCTTTCCACCCACACGGTCCTGACGAGGTCTCGCCTTCGCCGACAGTAGCTGAGGGTAATGGCAGCTTTTGGCACGTGAAGTCTCTTGATTTCTGCTCTCAGTGCTGTGGTTTAGGTTTGGCTCTTGGCATGTGGGGGATTTGAGACATAGGAAAGGCATTTCCCTGTACGACCGCAGGACCTGCCCTCCTGTGAAAGACTGAGGCAGGTTTTGGCACCCAGGCCCCACTAATGAAAGATTTAATTTCAGTTAAGGGCCGTAGGAGGGTCGTTCACTTTCCAAATGACATAATGCTAATCCTAAACGTAGTGTTATTTTATTTGGTTACCTAGCTGTGTTGTCCAGGCCACACGGGGAAAGATGACAAAGCCTGAGTCTTCCTGCACTTGTAATTTCCTTTGTGGCTAATCATCTCCACATCCAACATACGGCTTGAATCAACAAAGGCCTGAAACCCCCGAACCAGCTGCTTTCTGCCACTTCTGATATTTTTTTATTTGTTTGTGGCTATTTTTGCAGTCTCACAAAACGTTAGTACTTGCAGATTGGCTTTGTGAAGTTTTGTACTCTTGACAGAATTTCCTCATGACTCCCACCTCAGGTTTTCTGTCCAAACAGCTCCATGTGTGAACACTGTTTCCCCGATTCTCTGCTCCTTCACCCAAACAAACCCTCAACACAGGTCCGCAGCCAAAAGAAATCGAGTCATATTTGAGATGGACCCATGATATGCGATCCTCTCACAAATATTTTTTGGGTTACATCAGGAGAATTTCCAAGAAGTTTGTATTAATTTTGAGGGCAAAACAGGAGGTATTGCGAAGGTTCTCACAATGCAGTAAGAAAAAAACTTGCATAGTTGTGGAAAATCAGTTTTAGCTTAAAATAACAAACATGTCAAAACCTGTGGTTTGTGTGCTGTGTGTGTTCCTGTTTATCCACCATTGTGGGGACCAAATGGTAAAGAATGGTAAAGATTTCTGTGAGGTTTTGGGTATAACGTATACATTTTGTTCATTATAACAAGTGTGTGTGTTTCAAAGCAGTTTGTTCCTGGGCTTTAATAGATTTAGTCTGTGGTATGGTCACTGGTTCCCCTGAGGGAGGTTATTGCCTTGTAAACTGTGTTAACATGTATGTTAATGTTACTGTATTTCACTACAGGATATGAAGTCCCAATTGTCCTGTAGCCACTACGTGAGAGTTAGATCTACACAGAATGCCTGTTAAATTTATAACCCTTCATGATTTGTTTGGCAACACAAAGAAACACAGTTGACTTTTTTAACTATCAGACATTTTTCAGGAGTGAAATCACAGTTTAGGCCTATTTGTAGCAACGTGACAGTATTTTTACCAAGGCTTTGTCTCTACATGGTTATCTTTTTCTGCCCTGTGGACAATGAATGTTAGTGAACATTAAGTGATGTTAAATTAATGTTAAATTCTCAGCTAATGTTTCAGGGTTGTTGGAATGTTTCCCTAACAATTTTATTAAGTAACAAAAACTTTAATAATGTTTTGAAAGTTATAGCAACAGTTTTTGTAAAACATTGTAATATTATTAACATTTCTACTAACTAGTTAAGAACAGTGTTTTGGATATGGTATAAAACATTCTACAAATGTTACTGCACGAACGTCGTTGATTTTTTTTAACGTTCCTTGTTAGCTTGTTACTCTGCTTAGCTTGATTGATTGACGTGACAAGCTACGCAAAAAATACACAATTTGCATCAATCTGTGCCTTGTGCTTAATTGACTGTTTAGATGTGAGATAAGAAACATGCTAGCCAATAACATGCAATTAGCAAATGGTCACATGAGGTCAATGAGGGGAGGAGCCACAAAGATCAAGTCCACTGTAAACTCTGTGTAAGTGTGTGGAGGCACCTCTGAGCTCCAGACGGCCTGATCATTCTGGCTGATAACAGACCGCAGATTGCAGCTGCAAGCAGTAGCTCTGGACTGATTTGCTGCTTGGTTAAGGGGCAAAGAAAAACATCAGGCCTGGCCTCAAAGTATGCTGGCGGTCAAATCTGGAGCATGTTTGCTTTACTGGTGCGAGCTCGGACACTGGACCGCATTCCAGTGACCCCCACTTCACTGTGTTTTCACAGGAAATAAACAGAGGCTTGTTGCGATGGCGTTATCACTCGTCTGTTTGGAGCGGAACCAAGAGCTACAAATGCACAGAGCTGCCCAGTGGCGTCTAAGGGTGGAATTCTCATCAGGTAAAATGCACCGTTTTCAAGAGAGCGGGTGACTGAGTTTAGGTGGCTGTGTTAAGTGTGAAATATATCGTTGCCAAATGCTCCAATCACTTTCTGATTAAACTAATCTGATTCCCCACAAGTAGAGAAAAAGCATTTAGCATTTCTGAAGCAACATGTCATTCACCAAAACAGTAGAAGCGCCTTTAAACTAGCAAAAGCCAACATGTATGTTAAAATGTGTGACTTTACCAAGTAAGGTAACAGATTCTAGTTACTTCAGTACTATTTTATTTCTGTCTGTAATAATACCCCTTAAAGGCATTTTTGGTAGGTTTATTTTTTCAGTCAGGTTTTATAATGACATCTAAAGTGTTTTTGTCAGATGTGGTAAACCATACCTGAAATGTGACCTCTGCATTTAACCCATCACTGGTGAGAAGTGAACACACACACACATTTGGAGCAGTGGTTGCTACCTGACAGCACTGGAATCGAACCAGCAACCTACTGATTATAAGCCCAACTCACTAACCAGTAGGCCACAACTGCACCCCAGACACCTGGAAAACAGTTTAGTCACTTAGCTCTGCTATATATTTTGAGCCCATTCTCTTACTCTGTTTTCTAGCTTCGCTGCTGTATTTTGGGGGATTTTTGCACCCAATCAAGTCAAGGAGATTTTACAGTTGATTGTTTGAAAGAGTTTTTGAGGTGTACAGAGTCGCTCGCCAACCCGCAGACGAATCAGCGTCTCAGGCCACATCACACACACACACTCAATGCATCATTATAGTCCACAGCTCGCAGGAACAGGCCCACTGATCTGTGTGTACACAAAGTTAATGGGTCAGATTAGAGGAGAGCTGTACAGTAATAGCTGCTGCCTCAGTTGTAACACTGTGGTTAACCCAGCGAAGCTCATTAGCTCTGTCCCTGAAAGGCAAGCCATTTGCATTTCAGTCTCAATGTGGGAACAATTTAGCCGTCTAATTGGACAGATGAACGAGAGTGCCGTCACCACATTTCTAACTTTTAACTTGCCCTTTCTTCTTATTCTGCCTTTCATTATATATCTTTAGACTCTGTCTCTCTCTCTCTGGATCATTTTAGCTGCAGCTTATATCTTTAGACTCTCTCTCTCTCCCCCCTCTCATTTTAGCTGCAGCTTATATCTTTAGACTCTCTCTCTCTCTCTCTCTCTCTCATTTTAGCTACAGCTTTGAAACATGTTAACTTCAACAGGACGAACATCTAAACATTTTCCTGATTACCCTACAATGGACAAAGAGATACACGCGCGCCAACTGCTATCAACTGAGCAACATTTCAGGAAGATAAGTCCTTGTATCTTGTTACCTTTCTAAATCATAAAGTAAACTATTTTCTGTTTGTATTTATGTAGACGGGCTAGAGATGTTGTCTCAGCGGGACGGTTTGGCAACGCAGATGATCTCCAGCGAGAGAGAAAGAAAATTGATGGGCAACACAGAGAGGAATGAGGTCTCATTTGGACAGAGACTCACCCACCCACAGACACAGAAGAGCAGGACCCAGTCGGCTGAGGGTTCAGATATAGAACTGTAGTGTGGGAAAGCTCATCCCATATCTTACTACGGTTATCAGTAAAAAATTAAACAGCACACACTTGGCGTCTGTTTCTGAAAACGTCCAGTAGATACGGAGAAACCTGTGCTCATGAGTACATACACACGCATGCCTAAATAAATATATATGAGTGTTTTATCATGTCTAGTTGTAATGGCCATTTTTACAGACAGATACTCTGTACTTTGTCTGGCTTTTAGTTCCACATCAGCGTTTATCGATTGCCATATTAGAACAAACAGTGAAACACTGTTACTAAGCTGTCAGGAGAAAAATGATTTTTCTTTTATAGCCTTAGTTTCTCACAAAGCTCTGAGGGACCCAGCCAACACAGAACATTTTCAGAACACTGACTAATGTTCTCTAAAGGTTCTCTCAAAGTTCAATTTCTAATGTTAGTAGAACGTTGTTAAAGTTTTACCTTATACATCGAAAACATTATTCTTAAGTTGTTGGTAAATATTTTAAAAATGTAACAGGTTAAAGAAATGTTAATACAACCTTAAAAAAATGATGTTTTGAGAACACAACTATAATATTCAAAATAACGTTTTTATCACTTGATGGAAACATTAGGGAAACGTTCTTACAACCTTCAATTGTTGGCTGGGGACTTTTTTCTTGCCGTCTTGTTTAGGCTGAACATTGTGTTCAGGCTTCAAACACTGACTCTGTAACACAATGACTTTAATCAAAAAGCTTTGATTAAAAATTAAACAGATTGGCAACAGATTCAAACTCCGGCTGAGGAACCAGTTCACATCTTCTTATAAAACGTAAATAGAAGAAACTGAACGTGTTACTGATCCTGCATTCGGTCACAGCTGAACCTTTAATGACACAGTAATCTTGTTAAATTTTTCCTCTTCTCATTATCATGATCTTCGCTGACTGTTCTGTGGACGTTTCGCCACGAGAGATCGTTCAGTCATGGCTCGTTTTCCTGGAGGCAGGCAAGTATGATTTTCAGAGGATTAAATCATTGGGATTGCTGTATTAATCAGACTCATTTGTGAGATTAGCAAAAATCCCTCCGAGAAACAAATGACTGACCTCAGCCCAAACCAAACTCTCTCTCATTGTTTTCTCTCAGACAACAGGGATAAGGCTCGCGACCTTCTCCCCTCTTTCTCCATCTTTTTCTCTATCTGTCTCTCTATCACTGACATCACAGTGGAAGCCTTGACTTCCTGTTCCCTCGGCACCCCTCAACTTCTGGAAATCTTGTGCTGAACTTTTGAAGTCTTCCGCAGTTTTGGCATAGCCGAAGGGTTTAGGTGATTGAGCAATCTCATCTCTGGTCACAAGAGACGTAGACATCATGAGGCATAAGTTGTTTTTGTTGGTAGGACCATGGAAAATGTGAATATGTACAGTTGGATATGGAGCTCTAATCAGAAGCCTCAGATTCGTCTTTGCCTGCTGCGCAAGACTAATTTCATTGAGATTTGTTTTGATTTGTTTGGATTTTTGTTTTGAGATTTTATCCACACAAAAAATGTGATACGTTCTTTGTGCATATATGGGAGGGAAACAGAGAGAGCGATCCATATGGATGCTGTTTCTGATTTATGGGAAAACATTTCTGCTCTTTACCATCTTACAAAGAACCAGATTACAACTGAACGGACCTCAAGTGCTCAGATAACATCACGCAGTAATCCCAATCTGGCAAGAGTAGCAAACAAAAGAAAGACATAAGGAAAGAGAGAGAGGCATGGAAGAAAACAGAAAACAAAGTGAAGGAGAGAGAGATATAGGAAAAGGAAAGTTTAAAAGAAGAAAGATGACAGACTGAAAAGATGTAATGTTGTAGGTATTCTTGTCATCGTGTCAAACCGGTTAAAGTTAGTATGGATACGAGGACCTCTTGTGGAACAAACGAGACATTTACTGCGTCTTTGATTCAATCATGAGATAAGAGGCGTCAGTTTGATGCCAATAATTTCACTGTGGTTTTAGTCTTTGACGTGGCCGCACGTCAGTATTAAATATATTGAGGTTGTATTTTCACTGAATATTTTTTACACAATCATTTTACCTATTAAACAGTAAATTCCAAAAAAAAAATACTTTTTAACATCATAATGTTTATTTTGAGTCTTTTCACGTTTACTGTAATTACATTTCAAATTCCAGACTTTATTGTGGACATTTTTGGAATATCAGTGAAATGCAAAAATGAGAAACCAATTTTTGACAGAGAAAAAAAGACAGAGAAAGCAGGAAACTGTGTGTGAGGCCTGACCTGAGATCAGTTCAGAGTTTGATGGACAGCGTGGCAGTGGTTTGGAGAGAAGAGGAGCAGGTTTCACTGTTACAGTAGAGTCTTTGTTTAAGACTCTAATATTGTTTTTACTGAAGCTCTACCACAGGGAGCTGAAATGCACCCAGAGATCATCACACACACACACACGGCGCAGTCATGATGAGTGTAAATGTGAGAACTGTCAATATTGCTTTTGCAAAGCGGACAATGATTTGTCAAGAGTGTGTCAAGAACATGATGGTGGATTCCATCTCCTTCTGTGTTTTTTCATTTGCACACACACACACACACACAGTTCAACTGCTAAGGGATCAATGACAAAAACACACACCTTGTTTTTCTGTGTCAACTCCAATTAATGTAAATCCTGGATTACAAATGCTTTTAACATGTACTGTATGTGTGTGGGTGGGTGGTATTAAACTTTTCAGTGTTATCTGATCAGAAACAATGATAAAAAAGCTTTTTTTTTATTGTGAATTAAAATAATAGGTAAACTAGATAGATTTAGATTTATATAAACAAATGCTACATGGTATATATGTTAAATCTATATATATAAAATATAGATATTTATATATACATACAAATTTGGAAAAATGTGATTACAATTTTGTCTACTATCTGAATTATAACTTTGTATGTTTGTATGTCTTTTCCAGTATCAACAAAATCAACCAAAAGAAAAAACGCAATGTCAGATTCAGACATGCTTTTATTCCATAGACTGACTTTCAGACAGTCAGAGTGTAAGAGAGACAGACTGTGGTGAGTCCGTCTAGAGTCTCTTAATCAAAGAGCATCATTATGTGCTGAAACATCTCCAGGTCTTGATCGTGGGCCCACATTCAGAGTCAAAAGGTCAAGTTAAAGGGCAGTATTCATTTACAAGATGGCCGCCCCGTGTCTGCGGGTTTTAATGCTGCTCCCACTGATTACACCAGTGATATTCAGTGGAGATGACAGCCTATGAGAGACAAGAGCTTCCTGCTGACCTCTGTTTACCCCCTGGACCCTGACAAAGTGTGTCTCTGGGGGTCTTTGCTGCTAGAACCCCTATACTTATCTCCCCATACAGAACAGCACCGGCCCTCCTTTCTCAGTCTAATCAGTTCTGTTTCAGTCCCGTGGCGGGGATCTCTCGGTAACGAACCACAACGAATTGGACAGATGCAATCGCCGTGACAATCGGGTCGTCATGGATACCAGGTTACCAGGGCCTGATACTTGATAAATAGGTGGGAATGAAACACAGGCAGGAGCAGAGACATGTCAGACACATAATCATGTACGTGCGATTGAAAACATATGAAGGCTTTGGACATGCATGTGGACCTTTGCGCGCTCCTGCCTGAGTGATTCAAGAACAGCAGTCAGAGTTTCCACAAAGTGGTATGACATTACAGACAAAATTAACATTATACTTTGTGTTCCATGTTTGTATCATGTACTAAACACTTTGGACAATATATATATTTTCAAACAAACGCTTGGGTTCTGGGGTGACATGCATCCAATACTTTGGGTTTTGGCCCAGAATGCTGCCAGGAACGGTTCTGGTTTTAGTAGAGAATGGAAATTGATTATCTTGTTTTTTTTAGAGTGTGTTTTAAATTTGATAAAGAGCTAACTTCTTAACAATTGATTAAGTTTAAAGTGCAGAATAAATGCATACTCAGCCATAATACTTACTGTTAAAAAAAAGACATTGACCTAATTCCTCAAATCTGATCTGAGTTTGTTGTGTTATAGAAATGTATGCTTGTCCAGTGGTTACAAACTTCCGATTCTGCAGGTGTGGACTATTTAGGTATCACACTGATTTTTGTATACCATGTAGCTGTAAAGTATGTATATTCAGACACAGGTTTGTCGTTTTACTTTTTACAGGGAATTTGTTCTGTAAATGTTTGCTCAAAGTTCTCAAAACATTCTTGCAAGAACCATTTGTAGAACCTTTTTAAACATATCATATGTAAAAAGCATTATTTTAAAATACTTCAATGTTTCAATAACGTTTACTGTGAGAGACAATTTTAACGTAACATGATGTGGATGTGGAAAAATGGATGCTTTGAATGTTCAAACTAACTTTTAAACCTTTTCACGTTCAGAGCTTTTAAAAGAACATTTTTCTATCTAGTGGAAATGTTAAGAAAACATTCTTTCAATCTAAAATTATTAGCTTTGCATTGTTGTGAACTTAGCATCCATTGACCAAGTGAACGTTTGTCTTTAACATGTCTTTCCATCTGTTCCCTCAGGCCAGCTTTCCCAGGGAAAACAGAAGAAGGGAATAAAAATATAAAGTGAATAAAAACAGAAGAATAAAAGAGCTACAGTCGAGAAGCTCAACACAAACTGTTCCTACTGTGTTGCTACACAGTCTACTGTTCTACCACCTCAGAGACACAGCAAGGGGGGTGTCGGAGGAGACCCAGAGCAGAACATGTTGGTTCCACCCAAGAGAAAAACGTTAAAAGAAAGAAAAACCAGTAAGAGATTGGATAACAGAGTTCAAGCAGAGAAAATACATGAAGAATTTGGGTAGAGTGTTGACTTTTTATTTAACAAGAGAGAAACATTGATATAGAAATAAGGAGAGGATGGAGAAAAAGGGTTGAAGGACCAGAAGCAGCGTTCATGTTGATGTAGTGAGGCGATACTGTGTGTGTACAGGTTTGGCTACACTTGAGAGCCGAATTTTTGAAATAGTCCTTGCAAATAGTGAAACATATCGAAAATAAACTTGACATTTGAAGTAGTCCTCGCTATAACAAATAAATCTGGCTTTAAATGTCAACAAGTTTGTGTAGTAAATATCTTATGAAAGCCATTGTATGAGAAATCCACAGTCGCTTGGGAGGACTTTTGATTAAAACTGAACTCACCAATGGCTTAGTAAGTTTAAGACCTGTTTTAGCTTCTGTTTCACTTATTTTATTTGTGAATGTAAATTTCGTTTTGAACAGTAAGTAAAAATTACAAACAAAACAATCTTATTTCTGAGCCCATCACCTCAACACTCATTCCTGTCTGAATTCTGAACAGGTGAATTCAGGTGCGATATTAAAGATAAACATTACTGTAATTATAGATGAGGTGTATCAGGAAGCTACAAGACAAATTCCACAACATTAGACACCACTGTTTGTCAAAACCAGACAATAACCTTTTCTTTAGCAAACAATGTGTGTGTGTGTTGTGTTTGTACATATTTGCTAACAGCCAGACACGCCTCTGCAGGTACCGTACATCTCTTTTCCCATCCTGTTGGCACCTCTTATTCTGGTATCTGTCTGTTATTGCAACACTTGGCACTATTCAAATAAAAAACATTACACAAAGGATCTTTTTCTATTGGCAGGTGATACCTGTTTATGTTTAATACTGGCGCTATTGTATGACATTTTGTTCAGACAATTTAATGACAGTTTAACTCTGTTTATTCCTCTGTGAATGCAGGTATTAATTCAGTTTATCTTTGAGCACTCCAGAGACAGTTTACATTTAGTCACATTAGGATTTTTAACTCTCCGAAGACCTTTGAGATTAGTTTAATGTAGAGTCTAAGCACATTTGTATGAAAGCCACAACGCATACAGACACAAAGGAGTAAATTAATTCTAATCCTAAAGTTGTCATCGGCAACATTGGAATGTTCCGGGTTGCCTTGGGGAATGAGTGTGAAACCTTCACTCATTCCGACAGATTGCATTCCATCTGCGGTTTAACAGACTATCTAAACAAATACAACCAGGTGAAGTGTTTTAATCAAACACACACACTCTCGACTTAAGGGTAGAGGACATGTGAGGGGTTCCCAGCTAACAATTTTAGGTTGATAGAATGTTTCCATAACTTTTCTAATAAGTAATAAAAATGTTAAAAAACTTTTTTTTAAAGTTTTAGGATGAATTTATTCAATCCTAATTATAAGACCATTATCCAAACATTTTTCATAATTCTGTAATGTTTGTAAAACGTTCCACTAACTACTTAAGAAAAACATTTTTGATATATAATGTAAAAACATTCTACTAATGTTATTGCAAGAATATTGCATTTTATTATTGAATATACATTTTGATAACCAGGAAAGAACTTGTGAAGATCATTAGCCAATGTTCTAAGAATGTTCCCTGTTAGCTGGGCTGCAGGATTCATAGATTTTGATTGACTGAAGTTGTGGATTACCTCTGGCCCAGAGTTCAGGGATTCAATTAGATCACTGTTTTCTAAAACCCCAGGTGAGGGAACTCAATCTACTGGACATTTAGGCACCATCCCAACATGACTTTATTCAGTGAATGTTGGCCCGCTTATTTCACGAGCACCAACATCCAACAAAAACATTTAAAGATTTTATATATCACTCTATGCTTGCGTTTCAATCTATATCGGCTGTTTGCAGCCCTATGGCCCAAATCTGCTCTTTATCACACCTATTGCTCACTCTACCATATTTAGCCCACTATCTGCCCCCATGTTATTACATACCACGCAATCTGCCCCAGGCTAAGTGTTTCTGTAAGACTAACTCTGCTGCCAATTATTGGTGAGAGGCTGTTTTATTTTGATGTGGGCAATTTAACAAGAGTCTGTAAACGTCTGCATTTTTCTTTCAGAGTGCTGCAGTTTTGTCTCTCATTTCTTTAACAAGCTGGAAAACACTTCAAGAGACATCAGACTCATACAACATATGCAAACCAGCTGCCACAGGTCAACACAAGCGATCAACAACAGTTTCTGAGCATATTGGATCTCTTACTAAAAAGAATAAAGATTTTCTGTTTAAAACATGGGTGCCCCAGTAAAGAACTCCATTGAGTTGAAAATTGGATAAATATTTGATCAATTAAATGCAATTTAGTTTAGTAAATGCAATTGATACGTGTGTAATTATTGTCATCTGAGAATGTTCCAATAATTACTCAATTTATTTGATGCCAATTTTGAAACAAGCAGAGAATATTCAGAACACGCTCCACTAATGGAAATGAATGCTGGTTTATTTTCCTGTCTCGCCACCAACCCAGCTAACAGGGAACGTCCTTATAACATTAGCTAACGTTCTCAAGCCCTTAAAAGTACTTAGAACGTTAGCTAACGTTCTCAAGCCCTTAGAAGTACTTAGAACATTAGCTAACGTTCTCATTCACGTTCTCCCCACGTTATCAGTAACAATGCAATAACATTAATAAAAGTTTTTTATTTTAATGAATATAATATATATATAAAGAACATTATTTATAAGTTGTTAGTGGGACATTTAAAAAACGTGTTTAAATACTATGCTTATAACCAAGCAACGTCCAGTTTTTTGACGCTTTTAACATTTGTGTTCCCAAATGAAAACGTTAAACAAACGTTTATACAACCTAAAAGTGCTGGGAAAAGCTGGGAAAGCTGGGAAAGCACCACCCTGCCGCATGATGCATTATTAAGAGATTGAACAGATCGCGTCGGGTTGACAGTAAAGAGCACCACTGTGCCCTCTAGTGCCAAAGAGAAACTAAACTAACTGTCTTACATACTAAAGTCACAGACTGCCGTATATCCGCCTAACAGCTTAACTGCAGCGGTGTGACAAATCGCCGTTTAAAACACAGCACATTTCATGACATGCATTAACAGAAACATTAAATGACAGCAAAACATGTTTGTCAAGAGCTCGATCAAGTGAATGAATTTGCACAGAAACCTTTATCACGTTGAGGGGCAGAAGACCACAGGCGGCGTTTAATCCATCATCCCCGTTTCGCCTCTTCGGGATGGCGTTTCAGTGGCGTTTGGGGACACTTACCTTGTCTTCACACTGGCACCCAACCGTGTTTTTCTAACCTTTGGTGTGTTTATGACTGAACCCTGAGCCGAGATGTGTGCGTTCATTTGTTTCAGCTCTCCTTGTTTTCTCTGGCCTCCAGCCCCGCTGTTAGGCACCTAATCACCGGCGGGGAACACGCTTTATAATCACAGTCCACATGTTCCCGGTGGTCGGTGTGGTGGGGGTCCGGCAGAATTAAATAAATAAATATATAAATAACTTCTGAAAAAATGTCTCGGTGTTTGGTAACCGCACATCTGTTTTCGCTGAACGTTATGGAACCGTTTTCAATGATCAAATCAATTACATTCTTACACGGTGCTCCAGCCAAGATGTTTTCGACTGCAGTCGAGTGAACGCGCATCAAACGCCGGTTCCTCCGTGATTATGATGAACACCCGATACCGCCGCACCTGAAGGAACGGTGGGATCCGTTCCACCACGCCTGCGGTGTTTGTAATAACTTAAAGCTGTGGGGAGAAAACCTGCACTAACAATGGAAATGCTAAACGAAACACAAGACGAACCTAAAGCATATAGTTAGAAATAAATGTAGAAAATAATTTTTAACGTAAATGTCATATACATTAGGGACTGGATGTAAGTGTAACTTATTTGTGTTTGTTTAATCACGTCATTTATTGCTTTATTATTTAAGTTTAATTATTGCCGAATTGTTTTATTTCTGTAGCGTTTGACAGCGTCATAATGTGACGCAGGACGCCTGTGACATCACAATGTTTAATATGCTTTTCTACTTGTGTACTTGTCGGTGTTCAAAACTTGAGGGACGAGTTTGTGCAAGTAATAACAATTTAATAAGGACCAAATTTAATATCAAAATAGTTAGATGTTATATTATATTAATAGTATAGAAAGGAGCGCAATACTGCGAATTCAACGGAGCGAAGCAGTTACTCCAGTCCAATAGGTGGCGCAAGAGTGTTTGGCGGCTGCATTATTCGTGAAGAAAACGCTACACTAAGGACTACACACGTGTGTACAAACATGGGCAGAAGATAGCGGGGAAGCTCAGACTACGCTTGGTAAGTAGTAAACACTAGATAGGTATTATTTTAATTGTGATTTAGGTCGGCAATAATCAGGTTAAGTTCATATATCAGGCCCATCAGTTTCCTCCTGCACGGGTTACAGTTAACAGATCAGAAATTACTGTCCATAAGGATACAAGGTGCTGATGACAGCAGTGAAGCTGAGGAAGAAGTGGAAATATTTACAGTCTCATTTTTTACAGACATTCAACACACGTTAAGTGAAATTAAGAAAAATCATCAATCATCAAATAGTCATATTAAGTAATAAATGATTGATAAGTGTCGTGTCAGGTGTCCCTTTTAAAAGATGGACTCAGTCTGTGAGGTGCTGGTCTGACAGCTTCACAGGACAGGACTTCAGTCATCTGCTGTTATATATTCTGAACACTAGAGGGCAACAGTCAATTACAGTGAGTTCCAACCAGAGGACGCTTAATAAACTGTTGTTGCATTTGTTTGTGTGGCAGTGATCTGAAATTAATGGTGATAATTTGTTGCTGTTTGGGTTTGTTCAAACCAGTTTGCTTTTTATGAATGTGCCACTGTGTGAACGCTCTGTGTTATTGTTGGAAATTAGCACATGACCAGAATACGGCATCTGTATTACTGCATCCCTATTTGTATGCAGTATATAATGAATTATTACAATAACTACATTGATGAAATCTGATACAATCAATCATTATGAAATAACACCGATCAGAACCAACTATACAGCACATCTAAAAATGTAAGAACTATGTATTTAGTATGCAAACTACATTACCTGTGTGTGTGTGTGTGTCTCTCTCTTTCTCTCTCTCTCTCTTTTAGCTATACAATTAAATAAATTCATAACCTGATCTGTTATGGGATGCCCACATGTCGCCCTCATTTCTTCAGTGAAGTGTGTAATATCCTTCAGGCTGGTATCAGAGGGTGTCAGTTTCGCCTGCACAGCTCTGCACCCCGATTCGACTTGCACATCAACTGACTGGCATCACAGTCCGACCCATCGCTCAGATGATCCAGAAGATGTCCAGGAGAACAAGACATGAAAAGGTGATGGAAAAATCGCACATTTGAGTTAAATCTGTTATTGGAATTTTGACCTTCAGTTGAAAGTTATTGGTGTAGAAGAACGTCTGAAAAAATGGCTTCTTTGGAACTAGCGTTGATTAACCATGTTTGTCTTCAGATGTGTATAAAGCTGCTAAAACAAGTGCTGTTTGTGGTTAACTATCTTAAGTTTTCAAAATTTAAAGTTAAGTTTCAAAACTTAATAAAGTTGGTGCTTTAAGCCCTGATTTTCCACCATTAAGCTGTGCGTGTGTGTCTCTGTGTGTGTGTGTGTGTGTGTGTATGTTAATAATTTATTTAATTTCAGTGGACAGCAATTAAAGCCATAGTCTGTAATTTCTTTAAAACACAGAATTGCAGGTTATATTAGTTACTTTTTATTGCTTGAGATCAAATTAAGCCAAACTGACATTTCCTAGGAAATGAAACATCATTATAACTTACTCTTTGTGAATTGGTGTAAGATGAGTAAAACATTATAAACGCGGATCTGTCATGTATTTGCTCAATAACTGTTTATCTGTTCAACCTACAAAGGTTACGGCTTGCCGCTTTAATGCTTAAAGCATCCAAAAATTCATCCAGTGTAGTATCACTGTAATTAAATCAGTGTGAGAAATAGATGAGTTTTATTTAATAATTGCGTTACAGCTGCTTGAATGTATACCAGCATCAGTTAATCTCTAATGATGTCACTTCCTCTCTGCTCAATGAAAACTGCTTTTAATTCACCTCATTTGCCTCCTAATGTGACAGTTTTATATAAAATGGTTAAAAACTTGTTTTTTAGTTTTTTATTCCTCCCCCGTATGTAGACTCTTATTCTCTGCTTTCTTCCGTTGTTCATTTTGTATGCCAGCTGGAAAATGGAGCAGCTGTCTCTGAGTGTGACACACACTCACAGATGTGCACTCTGTGGTTAGCACACACTTAAATTCACTTGCCATAAATAATGAAAGAATTGAGGGTGTGTTTGGTTAGACCAAGATCATCTGACTGTATCAAGCAATTCTATTAATCTATCACCCAGCTCTCTTTTGTGTATTCTTAAAACAATAAACCCTTCTGTGCTGTCTGAATCTTATTTAAAAATCTATTGGGTTTTATGTGCTGACCTTTGACCTGTCTAATGTCACAAACCATTAACTCTGCTCTGTTTGCATGCTAATAACCACCCAGTCATTTCACAATGACAAAACTACTGATGTGAGGACATGTATCTGACCCAAGCTTTATTTGTTACTGTATAAACGCAGTGTTTTTTGGGAGAGGGTGGGCGATTGTTGTCTGAGAGCTCTGTGCAGCTGTTTTATGGAGTTGTATGTTATGAAATATTTACAGTAGATGTAAGACTCATGTCCCTGATGCTTTAGCGGAGGCTGTGTTTTGCTGGTTATTTGTGCAAATGTGTGTATCTGTGATTTACGTGCATCTAACTGAGCATTTGTTTGGGCTGCATTATCGAATTTTTGATTTGTGTTTTATGAACCACAACAAAGCGGCTGTGTAACAAAATGCAACATGCAATGGCAGCAGAAAAAGATGTCGGTCTTGCATTTTTGTGCCCCTTGTCATGCAGTGATATCAGTCATATTTGTAGTCTGTGATAGCTGTGAATATTTTTGCATGCATTATTTCACGCAGCCTGTCTCTGAGAAAGAATAGCTGATCTGTTACTAAGGGCCACATATGCAAATAGAATGACCTGAGCAGTAAAAATGACCTCGCTTGCTCGTTCGCTCTCACATCCTACTCTGTGTGTCCGGCACTTCTTGTGTTTATTGCAGTGTGGGTAGTCTGTTGCCTTGGAAACCCTTTTGTGCTCCCATCATGACTCCATTGTGTGTGCGTGTCTGGAGAGAAAGTGAGAGTGAGAGCCCGGAACTGTTTTTGGACCTCTGCCCATCAGGTGGTACAGTTATCCAAAGTATATTTTTCATTGTTACTTTGAAGTCATTTTTCATACGTGATGGTTGAATTTTGGCAGGAATTTCAGTGCTAACTTAGCAGATCAACCGAATGAATAATACATTTCTAGGTTTCTTGATGTTTTGACGTGTTAGATCAGTTATGTAAAGGCTTTTGCCTTTTATATAAAGCACTCTAAAGCAATGCTGCCTGGCCTCAGAGAGAACACAGGAACTGGCAGTTCTGTCTGTGCTGGTATCAGAAGTTTTTGGTTCCCTGAAGAACCCAAACATCTGATCTCACAGTAACTCATACGGTTAGGAGGCACATTTCTCCCAGATAACAAGCCTTGTGTTTTGTGTCTGGAAACCAGAGACCAGATTTTAACAGTCAGACTAGATACAGTAGATGGTTGTGCACGCAGATGGAAGCTTGTTTTAGGATGTGAGATGTTTAGATCTTAAATTTCTTTAATAGGGAGAAACTGAGAGTTGTAGCTTGATGGTCTAAAAACAATTTTGCTTCTTCCTCCAGGCACACGCAGGATTTAAAGGGTTAACGGATTTGAGTGTTTCTATGACAACACAGATGAGACTGATGAGCACAACAGTTTGGAAGAGGTTCTCAGTTCATCCTCCAAAAATAACCTCACGCAAACAAACCCAAAGATGTGGAGAGGGAGAAACAGGAGGTCAATTATTGATAGAGAGATTTCTGCCCAGACACCCAGAGCCTCTCACATCACAACACCAAACATCTACATTCCAGCTAAAATAGATCTCTGCACAACAACTGGTGTTTTTATGAAGTGCAAACAGGACAGAAATTCTAAAAATTCTCCTATTTTTAACTAATATAATTCAAAATATAATTTAAGGTTTTCAATTATTACAAGCTCTTGACAGATACAACCTGTTTTCATGCGTGTATTCATTCATTTAATAAGGGATAATTCAATGAAAAATGATTATTTTTCATTTACCTTAGAAAAGTGTGCAGAAATTGCAGACTATTCTGTGTCCCTGTAGAATATCATGCTCTGATTTTTGTTTCCTGATCAAGTGTGTGTTTTTGTGTGTTTGGTGTCAATGGCAAATGAATCATAAGATGGAGAAAAATAGGTAAAGGTGTGAGCAGTCAAATCTCAAATTCACACACACACACACACAGAGAGAGAGAGAGAGAGAGCAGTAATTCGTCATGTATTTGTGTCTTAAATGCTAGTTTTATTTCTGTGATGTTACAGCTTATATGCTGCAAATCACCTGTTTCAGGTAATACTCAAGTTTTATCTATTTTTAGGCCGCTGTTAAATGCCAGATAGGAAGGATCAATTTAGCCAAAACAGAGCATGACAGGAAATCAAGCCATATATGGAGAGAGGGTCATATAGGGATTGTTATTTCTAGTATGGTGGCACATGCTTGTGTTTTCAACCAGTGGGTGCGTGGCAAGATGATGTCCCTAATGTCTCTCTCGCTCTCTCTCTCAATCCCTGACTCCACCTATATAACTCCCACTACTTACTGAAAAGAATGACAAATCCGAGCCGGCAGGAAATGCACAAGTATTTAAGCTGTGGGAGTCCAAGTATTATTGCCAAATATCAGTTTTATAGTTGCCTCGGGTGATCATCTGAAGTTATGATCATAACTATATATCAAAACTCAGCTACATATTATCATTTAACCTACAGTGTGCAGAACTCCACAGAGTTGTATGTAATGGGTACGTAGCTATGACACCATCTTGAATTCTGAATGCAGTGGATTACTAAAGGACGCTCTCATCAGCTCATACACCTGCTGTTTGGCTATTAATTTTTAAACAGTACAGCTGGTTGGATAAAAGATTCAGATGATAATTGCTTACATTTTTTGCTATTTAAATTTGATCTATGCTTAGTGCAAAACTATCCAAAAGTTACTTTAGTTCTAATATCAGAGTGTAAGTTCCCAATGAGACCCAGTTATTAAACTACATAAGAAAGTTAGAATCTATTTGTGATAAAACGTTTTACTTTTAAATAAATGTTATGTCGTGCAATGCGTTATATAATCAATTGCATGCATGAAAGTTCAATTTAACAAAATAATTTGCATCCATTATCTCGGCCTGTTTATTTGTATTACGTTGCTTTTTTGCTATCTTATATTTCTATTCAATCCACAACGCAACATCTCATTTATAACAATCCTCGTCGTTGCTTGATGTCGCTTAAATTGAGTTAAACGAGCAATGAAGTTTCCCTTCATTTTAGGTCGTACCATCTGACGGCCGGCCCCTCTCATCCCCCTGCGCGCTGGAGCGGTCGAGCCCACCCCGTCTTAAGCGCTCTGCATGGTTCAGTCCAGATCAGAGCATCATGGCGATAGATGGTGAGTAGGCCATTAACGCTCTGCTCTTCTCACAAACTCACTTCTGTTTTCAAAGCCCCTCGTTTAGTCGTGCAATGCTTAAATGTGAGTGTTTCCCTGCCGTCTGTGGCATGGGGTGTTTTTGTGATAAATGCAGAGTGGGGGTAAAGTTTGTTTGCTGTGTGTTGTAGTAAGAGAGGAGCGGCTGCGGTGCTGAAAGAACAGCTCCTGATCCGGCGTCTCGTACTGGCCAATGAACTGATTTTAGCGTTGCTTGAACTCGCATGTCAGTCACACTTAACTGGATGCGAAGCGTAACTGCTTGCATGCAACATATAAAAATAAGGTTACCAGTAAATCTCTGCGTTCGTTACGTGCATGTTGAACTTTAGTTTGTAGTAAACGGCGTGTAAATACTGGTTTTGCGCTGTGACATAACAAGGAGGTTTGTTTCATATATACGGCTTGCTGAGTTTTTAATGGTTTCTTCCACTAGTGAAAAAACACCGCCGCGTTCAGCAGGTTACGATCGCTTCATCCAGTAGCTTTACTGTTTTATTCGACTGTGCAACCGTGTATATATTGTCCCTCCAGTAAAGAAATGCTGTATCTGTAATGCTGTAAGTGCTGAGCCGTAGTGAATCTGGGACACTCATACAGGTTGCTTAAAATACCGCACTGGATGTATATAGCAAAGATTTTCTAGCTGGGTGTCTTCTCGGAAGATTACGTTGCTCTTTAATCTCTAGTCCGAAGCAGAGGATGATGTTTGTCTGTTTGTTTATTTATATAAGTTGTTCTTTCTGTCCTTGAGTCAGTTGTTTGATTTTCTGACAGATTGTTTTTGTGGTGATAAGAAAAAGCTATTATTTCCCTTTAATATGTATTTGAAATACACGCCTGTGGGATACAGTTTGTGGAGCAGATGGAAGTTTGCATGTAAGGATTTTGCATGTAAGAATTTTTTATACTGTCACTGTTCTTGAAAACAGATTAAAAAAACATGACTGCACCCCATCTCCAACACACCCACACGCAGCCTCCACACGAGAAATGCTGGAATATAAACCTGCGATGTCTGATTTCATGCACGGTGGCTTTAGTTGATTTAAAATCCACATCTTAGGAGAGAGGAGAGATTTAAAACATATTTAAAAGCCTTTCCTTTTAAAAACGGTGTAGACTTGCAGGAACATTACTGCAACATGTCTAAACGTCTGGTAGGATTTTTTGTTTTTGTATTGTGTTGTTGAATAGTGAATTGTGTACTGAGTTTATTTAAATGGGATCTTCAACGAATGTAAAACAGTTACAGTATATTTGATTTCTATATATAACTAAACTCAGCATTGGTTGTTATTGTTGTGTGAGATGATGTCATATCTTGACCTTAAAGATATTAATGACAAAAAACTCAACAGCACTGCATGTCTGATGCAGTAATTGTAAACCTATTGACAACATTTTTAAGTAAAGCGAGCAACATCTGTTTCATACACATTTACAATCTTCAATCAGTCATTAAAAATTCATACATGTCGTATCAGTCACAGAATCTGTTGTAATGCTACAGTGAGCTTCTGCTGCTTTTGAATGGTACATCAGTTAACTGTAGTGGCACTTTCTTTCAACGAAAGAGACAGATTCTGCCTCTGGACATTCGGATCTGTTCATCTCCTGCTCTCAGATGTGGTACAATGAGTCCACATCAAATATTTACAGCACTCCTCTGCTCATCTGCAGAGAATAAACCAAAAACCATGTTGCCATAACAAAAAGATGTATTCTCTTTGTGAACATGAAACGAGATGTGAATTCTGTATACAATGTGATGAAATAGAGGCTGCTGAGTGTTTATCTGTGTATCACTTCAGTGAAGTGTGATTCTCTTAAAGTGACCTTTTCTGTTTAGTTACTGTGAATCTCTTTATTGAACACCCGAATTTGTTTTGGTCTTTATGCGGCAAAATGATGGTGTTCACATGAGATGTGCTGGTATAGTTGTGTATTTGTGTTCTGAATCAAGTAAGTGTTTATTTATAAAGTTGCTTACTTTATTAATAATGTAAGGAAGAGAACTCTGAGGTGATTTTGAAAGCATGGTGTATTACATTAAAATGCTTCACCTGGGGCTGTGTGTTTCGCATGAAGAATGAGTTTGAAATGATTACTGCGGAATAAATTAGCTACAGAAGCCACTTAAAGGTACTAAATCTCTAGTGTTGACAAGTGAATTTTAGACTCTGGGTCTCTGCAAAGAAAATGATATTTGCATTTAATAGTGAGTTCTCTGAAACTCAAATGGCAGGTACTGCATGGGATCCATGAAGTTGTTGTATTAACATCGTATTAACGGTTGTCTGGCTTACCATTAGTGTGTTGCCTTATTTTATCGGTAAATGAGAAAAATCAACAGCGCTGTTGATATGATGTTATTTTAGCACAGCGGCAACTGGAAGCTTCTTTAGCTCAGTGTATAATCACATTAAACGGCTGCCATTTCCTGTCCTAACATCAGAGAAACCACATCAAAACAAACACTGTTAGATTATTAGAAGATTATCTGCTTATCTTTTCAGAATGTCTGATTTCTTCTCTTCTGTGGAGGTGTGTGTTGAGACTGATGTTAGGATGTGTTGGGTTTCACAGTGTTGCGGTTTAACCTGCTGTAGGATGTTTATGTAAAGTAACAGTGATGAAGGACTGCATGATCCTTCCTAATAAGTAAGTACTTCTGTTTACTTATTTTTCAGGTAACTTGCTTGACTAGCCTGAACTCCAGTTTGTTAGTCAGTAGATCCAGGGCAATAAATGACTGTTGGTACAAATTTGACTTCAGTTCAAAACTGAACTGTTTGCTAAATTAAATACTTTTAGCCTTTTTAGATGCACTGTCTTGGTAAAGACAAATAATAGTGTAGGGTAGTGAGAGAATCTGCATTGCATATTGTGTTGATGTAACATTTAAAGACAACAGCACATTTTTAACCTCAGCAGTCACAGGAAGTGATGTCACAGGGATGTTTGTAGTAACATTGACAATAAATGTCAATTAATGTAATTTGAGAAACTAATAAAGTAAAATTCTCACCATGGCTGAGCTGTTAATCGGCTTTTGACTGTAGACAAACATTTAAAAACAAACCTAACCACACAACTATCGCCTGTCTTTAGGGACGTGTTTTGCATGAATTCAGTTGTGGCAGATTCCTGGAGGAGTTATGCAAAATGTACAACAGCAACACCCCAGTTATCTGAATACAGAGTGTGGTGTAGGTGAGTTTAGTCCCTGAAGAGTCCAGTCACCAAAACACCCCCCAGAGCCCTCGCTCTCTTTCTTTTATTCTCTCTCTTTCTTTTATTCTCTCTCTCTCTCTCTCTCTCTCTCTCTCCCAGAGGTTGTGGAGGACTATGGGGGGAGATACAGGGTTATTGTACTATACATTTAGAAATAAAGAAAACAAACACAATGAATTTTAAACAAATTGCAACTTTCCTCCTTTCCTGTGTCTGAATTACTTAAGTAAGGGCTGTTTACAGATTACAAAATCTGTGAGAACAAATGGTTTTAATCAGCGCTGTTCACACCGGCTGTATTTAACATCTGATTTAAAACTCTCATTAGGAACGTAAGCAGCCTGGAGGACTCGCTGAAAAGAGGCATATGTCAGCAATCAGAAATCTTCTCTGTAATTGCTTTGGGACTTGTGATCAAGTGCAGATTTTAAAACTTGTTTGCAAATGTCCATTAGCTTTTATGTGTCTCGACTTAAATTGCTTGCGCCCCCATCCCTTGAGGAAGAGAGCGAGTAAGTGTCAGAGTAAGAGAGAAGAAGAAATGTAGACTGTACTGAACAGGATACCCCTTAGAGGGCCAAACTGTTAATTGAGGCGTTGTGTGTCAGACTGGTAATGTGTGTGCAAGAGAGAGAAATCTCTCTAGGGAAACGTTGTCTCCTCTCAGTCTGGTATCAGTCTGGGTCAGAGTTAGTCAAGACAGTGACATGTAACTGATACAAACCAGCCTGTCAGAACCTGCTCTAGAACCCAGAGAGCGGTTACGTTTTGGAAGGGGGTGAAGATCTTGCATCTGTGCACCATTACAGCCAATCAGAAGATGTCTAACGTACAGATTTACATAAAAGGGATTGCTTGTCACGGATGGGGTCGCTTAAGTGTGAAAGTCACTTTGAGATAAAACCTAATTAGTCAACTTTGAGATAAAACTCAATTATTCAATCTTTGTCTGACCTTTGAGTTGATTTTCACTTAATAATAATCAAACTTTGTCCTGGACGTCATTGAGATTGCAGATCAATTATAACACGTGACCCGTGTACATTTAGGACAGTTTCTAATACATAACCCTGAAAGCTGTGAAAAAAATGATCACTCTGAAAAATGTGGTCTGGCAGAATGGGAATTGTCTCTATGAATCAGCCCTAATGAATCTTTAATGGAGTTGGCAGAGATTTGAACTGTTGCTAGATGGGGTTGTTCCATATTAAATGACATCACTTTACCCTCAGCTATTGTCATTCCAATATTCATGTGTTTGGTATTTTATGAAGCGTTTAAATTTAGGCTCATTTAATAATGATGAATAGCAATTAAATACCCTAGAATGAAACTTTAATGACAATGTTTTTATCTGTTCTGAGGCTGTATGTCTGATCAGTTTTGTTTTCTGATATTATGACAGCAATGGCTCAGATTTTTCACCAAATCAACCAAAAATAAAGTGTTGATTTGCTTCGAGATTCGTACACATTGCCAGAATTAATAGAGTGTCTTTTTCTGAAACACACCTAGACTTACATTCATAATCACTGTCATTTGTTGGTTGTGAAAATTGAGGGCTGGGACTTAGAGTGTCAGGGGTGAAACCTGTTCCTGTTTTGGTGTGCAGTGAGTTCTGCTTCATGCATATATTTTTAGCACAGAGCACAAGTTAAATAATTTTTTAACGTGGGTTGCATGTGTTTGTAAGTGTGATTTAGAGAAATTTTTGACATTTAGTTTTTTTCAATATAGTTAGTCATTTTTTTCTGGCTCATATGACTTTCATGAAAAAAAGAATTTACTTTGCCATCTGTGGGATTTCTCAGCATTCTGTTTTGTCTTATTTCTCCATTTTGTTTTCAAGTTTTTTTTGTATTAACACCAATTATATTTGTGTTTGTCAAGTCACCTTTTCTGAAAGAATTGCTAATTATGGCATATTTCAGTAGTATCATATTTTTCAGCATCATATTTCAGTAGTTGATTAGTATTGCATTATCCTTCTGTCCTTAACCAATCAGAAATACTATCACTGAAATACATTATGTGGACGTCTTCATTTGTAGATTTGGCTATTTCAGCTCTACACATTTTAACAGGTGCATTAAATCTCCTAGGATTAAAAATGAGATTTTAAATCTTAGCTTTGGTAGTCGACCAAGATCTACCAGTAACAACAGTCAACATGTTGGGGGAAAAACGTCTTTTGTGTTCCAGTTTTGTGTGGCAATTTCATTCCATCTCCTCAGAGTTTCTTCTGTGTGTGATATTGTTTAGAGGCTGAAGCTGCTTTTTGGGTTAACTTGTCAGTCTGTGAGGTTAGGATGGTGTTGAGATGTTGTTGAGATGGTGTTGAGATGGTGAAAATACTGCAAAACCATAAAAACTCACAAATATATGTCTTAAGATATGGATTCTTATTTCATTTCTGTCTTTCTTTCTTTCTAGTAAAAAACTAGAACGGCTCTTTAAATGCAAACCAGTCCAGGCTGAAAGTTGAGTAAAAGAAAGACAGAGAGGAAAAAACAAAGGGCTTGGCCCTGAATCCTCACCTTGACTTAGTTTACTTTATTTACAGACCCATCATCAGTCAAACAGATCCCTCAGGACTGATCAGAAATGACCTCCTGACAAACTCTTAAATGTTTCTCAAGGACTTGATGTCATAAACTGGTTCAAAACCAGTGGCTGCAGCAGTTTGGAATGTAAACATTCACACCTGACAGCTGTGTAGAAACTGCCCAGATCAGATTGGAGCTTGTATTTTAAGACTCTTGTCATTCTGTGAATTACGCCCTCAGTCAGTGAACAGTTTGTATGTGCACTAGCTGAGACTAAACCACACACACTTTTGCCAGGACATCAAACTGTGTGTGAGACAGACTTTAGTGCTAAATGAACCGTTACAAATTTAAGAAAGTTGTTAGATCTTAGTATATGTCATTTTATTCTAATTCACCATGTTTTTTCAGCCATATTTCCTGACTCATTCTCTGTGGGCTGGTTCTTTGTTAAAAGGTTTTTTATTTTTCAAGACTATTTAAAGATCAACAGGATAAATTTTTTTCTCCCCTTCATTCTTTTATAAATGTTCAATTACTCTTCAATTTTATGTTTAATATTGTATTCAGCTGTTGCGCAGTTCACACAGATAAACAGATATTTACACACAGCTGTGTTCTGGATATTTATAGCATTGTTAGGGGCTGTGTTTTTTTTTTTACTGTGGTGAATCAACCAGAAACATTCTTCATTTATTATAGCATTGTTGTTTTCTCCAGTCCAAACGGTTATATAATTTACCTCAGCAACAACAGTTTGTGCACAACTGGCTGAAAATTTTACTGAAGTAATTGGTAGCATTTTCAAAAGTAAGTGATTGTGATGAAGTTCTCAGCTTCTAATGCAGTGAACATAAATCTGCCTGTAGTTACTGTTATGATACTTTAACAGTAAACACGTTTATCATTACCACAGAGAGATCCACATTCTTGCATTCTGTCCTGATTTAACTCCGGACAGAGTTTCTTTGGGGTTACAGGTTGACAGCACACATTAAGAATTCATAACATGACATTCCTGAATGACATTTAGTCACCATCTTCCCAACAACCTCCTCAGGTCGGCAGGATATTTAAACCCCACACAGGTTAAAGGTCAAATGTGTTTGATTCAGTCTGATGTGTCTTCATTCTAATTACATTTAAAACACATCACTGGCCGCAGCTGTAAGACTGTGGCTGTAGATTTAAGTTAAACCCAAATAAGGAATTTAAAAGGGAAACGCATGGGTTAATGTTTTTGTGCTTTTGTAACAAATCTACCCCAAAATCAAATGTCTCACTGAATTAAGCTCTTGGTTTGCAATTATGTGCAAGTGCAATTATGTTTGTTTAAGACTCTTGAATTGAAGTGCCACATAATCTGCTGTTTGTTTGTTAGTTAATTTAAGAAGCACTTGAATTATAATGGGGTCAAATAGGGCAATTTAGTCTATAGAGTTTAAAGACTATTAACCTCTAAAGGATAATGTTTTTTAGAAATATTTATAATAATTTTTATATATAATTTTGCATATTTTTCTATATAATTACATATTATAAAATTGTATATATTACTTGTGTGTATTACAACCACTACGTTTTTACATGTTGTTGATATTTTACATTTGGGCATTGTGTTTTTTTGCAGTGTATTAACATTATTGCTTGGTTATAAGAAATTTAGGCAAACTTTTTTTTAAATTGTGTAACATTTTAAAAAACATTCCTTATACAATTTAGGAGCAACAATATTTATGTTTCATATAACATTAGAAATGTTCAATTAATGTTACTGCCACATCTTTTTTGATAACATTACACAATGTTCTAAAAATGTTATCTGGATGCATGCTTGACTCTTCAGGACAGATAACTGAAACCCAAACACACACACAATGTTAAAAAACAGAATTGATCACAATACATAACTAATTCTGTGTGTCATGCATCTGTTGTGGGTGTTTGTCTGCTGTACTTGTGTCTCAGTGTTTAATGTCTTGTTTGGTGTGAGTTCTGTTGGTCAATAAACGTTGCTTTGTTTCTGCAGGTGGAGAGCGGAACTGTGGAGTGCATGAGCTTATCTGCATCAGAAAAGGTAAGCGGTCGGTTTAAACAACATGGCTGTCACCTGTCCTTCCCTGCTGCTTTAAACCCAGACTGGCACATTTATACCAGCCTGGAATTAGTTATTTGTGCCGTCCATTCGTAAAGAAACAATTTTGATCAACACATTCATTCTTGTTCTGATTTGTCAGTCTTCTGTTTAATGTGTTTGTGTTTAGCCAATCAGTGTTGATGTCAAAAAAATTGAATCCATTTTAATGCGTTCCTTCCTTTTGTGTCTAAATGTCTATATCTGGTGTCTAAATGTCTAATATCTGGCACAATGTCTGTCTGTCTCATACCTGTGTCTGTTCTTTTCTCGTGAAGGATGGTAAGATCAGAAACTGTGTGAAAAATGCTAATCTATAACGACAAAACGCAGTCAGTTACCTAAGTAGGTAATGTTGTAATGTTGGTAGGTAGAATATTTTGTTGATTTTAAAGATGCTTTGGAAATAATGCAAATAATGCACTGTGAATACTACAGACAAGATACCAATTGACACACAAGGCCACATTTCTGTTAAATGTGAATGTGTTTTAGAGAGCTAAATGTTTCTATGAGCTGTTCGGCTTATAACGAACATATCATATATCAAAACAAAGAACATTTTTAAAAAGTTTTAAATGTTTTTTTAACCAAGCAATAATTTTAATACAATATGTATTAATGGATGTTTTGAACAATCCTAGAACATTCAAAATAACATATTAAACATTTTTGTTATTTAATGAAAACATTCTCACAACCTACAATTGCTAGCTGGGCCTGTACCACATCACATCTCAAGAACATCAGTCTCTCACAGAAGATAAGCTAGTCACTACCTGCGTATGTTAGCGAGTCCACAATTTAATTATGTTTCTCCAGACGCCGTCTGTCCACTGTCAGTCAAACACAGACACATTTGTTGACAGAGAGTTTCATGCTAAGGCTAATGGCACTTTCCTGTGACAGGATACAGCTGCGCTGTGTCTCGAACAGAAAGAGATACAAACGATACAGATATGAGAGGAATTAGAGGAACTCATTTTGCGCACTTTCATTAAACACTATTGTAGAAACTGTATTGTGATGTTTTGTCAGAGCCACTGTTGCCCTTCGAAGTAAAAGTATATTGATAATTTCAATTTTCTCACAATACACATTGTTTTAAAGCAACTTTAATGAGACTTACATCGTTGTGACACAGGAGAGATGGGTCTTGACTAGGGTTCATTTACACAGCATGGTCATAATGTCAACAATAGTTAACAGTACATTAGTAAGTTTAACAAGTCAATTATGTTAAACTTTGAGTAACTGAGTTCAGTTACTTTATAAAAACATTCATTAAGTTTTAGGTGTAATGTCTTTGAAAGTCACGTATGCCTGAATGCGCCACATGCTAACAGTTTGCCAAAATTTCCTCTTTTTTTGAAACTTCGTATATTTGCTTGGTATTACTGTATTCAGTTGGTTTTCACAGCTAGCCCACATGACGACTGGCCCATCAGAAAGTCTCTGTGAAAGCTTTGACTGAGGGCGTGTGCGTGGGCCACTGAGAAATTCTGCTCTGTTGTTATGTGGGAGTTTACACACCGTGCCGTTTTTGTGAGCGTGGTTGTGTCTGTAGTTTTTTGTAAATCAGAGGTGGCTAATCATCCTGACATGGGTTTTACCTGTTTCTATAACAACTGAACCAACCATCCATAACCAAGTAGCAAGAGGCAATTTCTGCCCTAACAGAGTGATAATCATTTACCATAAAAACAATCATTGTTTTCCTCATTATCACACTGAAGCTACATTAGGGACCTCACATAAAGATATAACTATTATAGCTATGCTTTTTGTTATAGGCATAATAAATTTGTGACAGAGAGAGATTTGTGGGGATAATTAAAATGTACAGTTACGCTAGTGCTAGTAGACAAGTATAAGTAAATATTACTTTAAGCACTTAAGCACAAACAGTTGCATGTGTCCTTGTGTTTGTATGTAGTATGAGAGTCCCATGGCATAAAGACTTGCAGTTAAGGGGATACCAGTTCAATTTCTCCATAGGCCAAAACTGCTGCCTTCTGGGAACTAGTGTAGTCCATGTGTCTGGAATTCTGGGAAATGTAGTTCATGTTTGTTCTAAGGTGGAAATTTGGGTTGATTTGTTAAGGGTGGGTAGGTTTGGTTAGATTAGTTCAGTGATTCGGCTGGTGTGGACTAGTTTGAGGTCTTTCTGCACTTGAAGTGTCACAGCAGCATCTTCACTCCAGATGCACCTGTTCGGTCCAGCTGTACTGTTCTCTGGCTGCTTCTCACTGGCCCAGATTCACAAGATTTTCTGTCTCATCGCATGACCTGGATTCACATCAGAGATGCAGTTCTGCATTTCTCAACAGGTGCACAAACTTTCCAAACATCACAAGGGCTTTCCTCTCCTCCACACACACCAGAGGCTGCAAATCCATCCTACTTGTATTCATTCATCTTTCCTTTTTTCTTTTCCTTGCTTTCTGTTGTTTTTTCTTTCCTAGAAGTTATGTAGGACGCGTTCCATTGAGTTCTACTTTTATCTTCCTAGCTTACAAGTATACTGCATTGAATTGCTGACCCTACTGTAGTCACTAAACAGCATTTAAACCTGCGGTTGGTTTATACTGTAACTGTCACTTTAATTGTGTTCCTATAACGAATTAAGCAATACCAGTACAACATAGGTAAAAAAAAATGTCTTTTTGAACATTTCTGGAACACTCAAAATAACATTCTTTATGTTTTTGTTTACGGAAAATGTCTGTACAACCTAAAATTGTTAGCTGGGATTATATCTTCTCAGAGATGAATTTGTTTTCCTGCTGTAAGCTGGATAATTTGCAGCTAACAGCTTTCAAATAAAACATGACAGGACAGAAATAATTGAAGAGGATAGGAAACAGAGCAGAGGAAAGAGAGGAGAAAAATGTTAGAACATTGATCAGGAAATACACAGAATGTAAATCAATTAGTGTCACTAATAATAGCAGATGGTGGGTCAGGCTGTTTTACTAGCGTGTGTGAATGGTGTGTGTGATATAACACAACTTCCAGCATTAACTCACTCATAGCCTGTATATGAAGACATGCATGAATATTATGCATGAGGCTTTTTTACTTACTAAGAGTATTTTCTTGTATTGAATTGTATATACAGTTATTATCCGCCATGGTGGAAATGTGTCTTTGACTTACCATCATATAAAATAAACAGACAGTGTTGCACTGACATCACATATAAAATACAGTACATGCCATTTAACAGAAGGAGAGAATTTTTCCTGTCATGCTATACAAAGGCTTTTATGTTTTTTAGGCATCATAATTTTTATGAAATGGTACTTGTGTGATAAAAACGGGTATATTTTACCTACTTTGTGGAAGTACAGACTATATTTTATTTAAAATATCTTCACTGCTTCACGACAGCCGCTGTGTAGGCAGAAAATTATGGTTGACTCACAGTTCCATGAGGGGTTCCCAGTATCACCCCAGCACACTGCGATATATTCTCCAGTTAATACACAACAGCTGAAACACCTACTCTGCCTTTCTACATCATATCCAGTCAAATCATGTTTCAAATCCTGGGAAAAACATTCTGGAGTTGTCACTGTGTGGGTCATTTTTTTGTGCTTTTGTGACGTTGTGCTCATGTCTGGCCTGTTACAGTCTGAGTGCTAAAAACAGCCGCAGCTAGCTGTGACATCGCTGGATCTCACTGTTAACAGGATAAGTGTCAGACTCTGGTGCCGCGTTCAGGAGCAACTGTTATATAATGAAGATCTTTCCATCGAACATTCCGTTTTCCATATTCTGTAATGGAATATTATGGATTCTTTGTCACCTTTGACCTCATCTTACCCTGATTTTCCTTCAGCAGCATTTACTTTAATCTGAGCCCCTCTCATTAAAATCAGTGACAACTCATTGGTCGAGGTTCCATCATAGATAATATTAAAATTAAAGATCTATATTTTATTCAGCAAGCTATTTAAATGCATAATTGATGCAATATAGAAAGTTCTAGCTTCCATTTATATAGTAAGACAGAAGCTGTCCATGGAAATACATTTGTGTGAGAGGGTTAGGGTYAGGTAARKGTTAGGTAACTCTAACCCTATGCTGTTAAAGTTTATCTGTCTGTGTTTAATAGCTGTGGGTGAGTCAGTGCTGAGTGGCTGCCCTGTATTTCTAAATGACTGCTTCTCTTTTCTTCAGTGCTCTCAGAAAGACATCTCTTTGTTATATAGAGCATCATGTCTCAGACATATTCACAGTCCTTCAGACTTAATCAAGCATTTTCTCATTGTGGGATAATGTGGGAACTCAGAGGAACTTGCGAGGTTAATTAACGCAGCACACGGAAATGATGTGACCTTTTAAAGGTGAAGTGTGTCATTTCTGAACGTCACAGAAAGGAAACGCTGAAATAAAGACAAATTAAATAAAGATAAATTACCTGATCGCTTCCTCTGATGAAGGAAGGTCATTGTTTGAGCCTGTGTAACCGTGTTGGGATGCTAATTCAGTTTTAATAGCTAGTGTTTGCTAGTTGCTAGTTTGCTATACAGTGTTTATATTAAGCTGGGAAATAATGAATGGACACCTCAACTTAAACCCAAAACTTACATGTAATTCCACAAAACAAAAGATCCCTTTGAAATCGAGACATTTCCCTCAGTCATTCTGATAAATCCAACCATTTACATGTCTACTTGTGTACAAAGTCTTGCAGTTATATAATTCTCTCATATGGGATGATGTCTTTGATGAATTAAAGAAGGTGGTTATGTCAAACTCACTGCACCCAACATCTCTCTCTCTCTCTCTCTCTCTCTCTCTCTCTCTCTTTCTCTTTCTCTCTCTGTCTAGACAGAGGTTATTCTATTTTTGATTCCAGAGGTCTTTCTATTTTTAATTTCTAGACTGTGATTCAGTTTATTTTGTAAGGCGTTGTCTTTCTTTGAATTGTTTAATGGATAAATTCTCTCTTTCTCTCCTGTAGTGTCTCCTGAGGCTCTGGGGTTCCTGTCTGGCATCGGAGTCTTCATCTTTCTTGTGATTGTTCTCTTTCTTTACCTCAATAACAAATTGTCCCTTGAGAGCACCAACCAGCTGCCCAGTCTTGACCAGTACAGAAAGAGCTCAGAACCAGCAGGTATGTAAGTGTGTTTGTGTTATGAAGGAAGTTGTTGACCACTGTTTGAACCGTGTGAGCATCACCAAAAGAATCGCTAAATACTTTCTGGTGAATCTGTATGTGGTTAGTGTTAATACAAGGCCATTGTTGGGGGGACATGAGGAGGGGCAATTAAATTTGTTTATATACTGCTGCGTAGGGGCTGCTGCCCATTCCTGTTATTTTATCCTGGGCTTCACGAATATAGGCCCTGTGTTAAAGACCAACAAATTCCAGACATGTATTAGGGATTATCCGTCTTATGTGTTTCATTTAAAGGTGGTTTGAGGATTGTGTTATTGACTCGCTGTTGAATGTTGGCATGATAGCAGGCATCCATAAAAAATGTATTATGATTCAAATATTTTATTTACTGAAAATAACCTTATAGCATCCTGTAATGACAGAGGGCACAATAACAGTGTTTATGAAGCTAAGAGGGCCGGATAACATGAATCCAAGTTCCCAAACACTGCCTGATGTTCTCCAGAGAGCTTATTATCTGCTAAGCTTCTGATCAGCGTTTAATTATCCCTGCTTAGGCCATAGAGAGGCTATTTGTTTGATAAGGTCTTTTCAAGTGACTTTAAATAATTCTATTTTAAAGTTACTTAGACATCAAAATCATTTTGACTGTTAAAAGGACAACAAACCGTGTGTTATTTTGCCCCTGATATAGATAAAATATTGCCTATGAAAATCAGTTCTGGGGTGCAAAGAGTTCATTTCTGGCACAGGGCCACACCCTCTTTCCGGTTTGTCTGTCAGAAACAGTGACAAGCTGTTTTCTGATTGGTGTGTGATCTTGAAGCAAACTTGAGAGCTGGAAAGAAAAGATGCTATTGGCCAATCAGAATGACCAATCAGATGAGCGCTGTAGTTTATTCTGAGGGACGGATGTGTCTGTTAAACAAAGGGCATCATGTAACAGGCCTGGGAGAAAATGGGGACATGCATCCAAACACAGGCTGACTGTGTCAATAGACACACACCACAACAAAACTGGCTTGAATGGACTGAGTGAACCGTACAGATTTGTACACACAGCCACCTTTTGTCCAATCCGTGAAGCACTCCATCACACCTACACAATGCTGTTGACAGGGGCACTTTAAGCCCACACACATCCTACAGGCAGGTTCTGGATACAGGCATCACTGGGCTGCCCACACAGTGCTTTACATAACACTGCAAACCGTCAAAATCAGTATCATAATTGGACTGACATTTATTGCGTAAGTTGCACTTATCTGACCTAGTGCATCCAGGTGAAAATGCACAAATTAAATGACTGTGTCATGAACAAGAGCTTGTATTAAATACTGAATCCGTTGCATAATGTTCTGCGTGTTCTGTAGCGCAGAGGTTATGGACCGGTGGGTCACGACCGAAACATTTGCAGAAATATTTGATAGGTTTCTGAGAACATAATAAACTACAGGAAACTAAATGGCTAAATGGGACAATGCTGTGAATTATATAATAGTTAAGAAAGTGAGTAATGAGGCCTACAGTGTTATTTGAAAAGCAAACATGCTTACAGTTTGCAAACTATATTTTGGGTTCTAGACATTTTGTTGTAAAAATGCATTTAATATTTGACTTTTGTTAATTTTTATACCATTGTGGTACTGTGAGTCCTGCACTGTGAAACTTGAAGCAAAACCAATGGATAAATTGGACCTAAATAAACAAAATACAGCATTAACTATAAATCGTCAAATACGTTAATTTTATTGTGTATGATTGTGTCTTTTGGTCTGTGTCACAGTATTTACCAGCAGTACTGTTCAGCGCTAATTGTGCTTATTTCTGAACGCTCACTGACTGACTCTAATGGCCTGTGCTGTCATCTGTTGTCGTTTAGCATCTCGCTGTGCTCTGCGTCTGATTGGCCGTTGAGGGTAATGTTAGATTGGCAGTTTATCACGTCTCTGCTCAGACGCACTGCAGAGATGCTGGTCATAATTCACCGTCAAACGCTTGGGTTCAAAAAGGAAGTGAGGTCATTTTATAAGTATGCCAAAAGGGCAGTTCCTTATGCTCATATTAAAATTGGGTGCACTCAATCTCACATTCTGGCAAAAAAGACTTTACATCTGTGGTGGTCTCTGTCTGAACATGTTAAGAGAACATTTTTGCCCTTCCTCATGAGAATATCTAGTTGGGTTTTACTTCAGTCGTAAATTCTGATCCTGATATCTGGCTCATAGTTTGATAACCCATCTGCTCACTCATTATACATAATTACAATGAAAAATGGTAACACACTTTTGATGGTCCTCAGAGGCAGTTAGCTGTGTGTGGTTTGTAGGTTTTGCAAAAGAATAAATCACTGCTGGGAGAATTGCTGAGAGACTTGACCTCCTTGTTTCACCTGTTAGCAGTTGTTATGGATCAGTTATGGAAAGAAAAGTAGTGTTGTTAAGTTTGTTTATTTGTTGCAGGTGCTCCAATAATTTAACATTTGTAACAGATTAATGTATTGGTTACATTTTGTTTTTATCATTTAAAGTATTTTAAACTGATGCAAATGTAGGGTATGCAATGTTTTTTAGAAACATATTTTGTTATGACAGTCTCTTAGTCACTGCTATCAAGTAAAATATTGTTTTTATAATTATATACCACCTATGAAAGACACAGGACCATACAATTTTTGTCCAATCATTGCATTTGGTCCGAATAGGATGTCCTACTTTCTTGTTAAACTATGTATGTGTTCATGTGTTGCTGAAGGATCAAAAGATCAAATGATCTTATCCTTGTATAGCTAGGCTATCGCTATCGCTATCGTTAGCCTGTTAAAAATTGTCTTCCCTACCTTTAAAGTGTACCTAATGTCCAGAAATTTTCTCAAGCTTGTTTTAGGAGGATTTTAGAAAGGAAATGAACAAAGAGACTGAGACTGAAAAGTTTTGGAGGAAGCATAAACTGGCCGATCAAATCTTCTGCTGTCCATCCTGGAAATATGGCATTTTTTAGGAGCTTCCCGCATAGTCTCTCCTCTGTGTCTGCCATATTGGATTCGGTGGCAGAAAAAGTAGATGACTTGACTCATGTGGTGAGCGACTTCACTTACGCCGTGAGCGGAGAACTTGCTGAGCAGGTCAACACCATCATTCACAAAGTCCAGGCGGAGAAGCTAAAGTCGATCTGTAGGAAAGAGGCAGCGGAGAGGGAGGAAGCTACACGGCAAGCCCAGGAAAGAGATCCTTTTCTGAGTAAGACAAAAATCCAGGCCCAGGCTGTGACAGGCCTAGCGCAGGGCCAAGAATCTCACACTACAGGCTGTGACACTGGGACAATATCCACTGAGAGCTCCACAGATAGTGACATCTCTCAAACCAATGACACAGCGAGAGAAACAATGTCCAAGGTGCTAAATGATGCTAATTCAGTACCAGATAAGGAGAAATCTGTACTTCAACAAAACAGCTTCTATGGTATAGATAGAACTATAGCCACAAGACTAAAAGCATGTCTTAGGGGGCCAGCAGGTGGTATTGAGAGGAAAAGATCATTCTGCAGGAGGACAAGTCATGGTCCAGGTGAGAAGATCAAGATGATGGCATGTTTTACCTGCTGTATCTACACCTCAGTGGATGAAAAGTCCACCGTTCTTTCTTATACTTAAATCCAGCTGAATTCATCCTTTTGCCTCTGCTTCTGTCTTTATGAGGAGATCAGAACTCACCACCGTTTCTGTTATTGAATGTATTTCTCTTCTTTCTGCCCTGTATTTAATGTCTTGCTTTCATTTTCGTTCTATCTTCTTGTACATTTTTCTCTGTCATTACGGTCTTTTCTATCTGAATTTCTACAGATGTTAAAACAGTTTGGGCTAGAAGAGGAAATCATTTCTGCATGTCTTGTTCTTTCTGGGCCTCTGATGGCCAGATGCTGTTTTGATGTTAAACTGTGTCGCCATCTGCTGGTAATGATGATGATTTGCGGGCAGTAAGAAGTTTATCGTCTGGTATAAATGATTCTTTTTACCTTGTTTATTACAGATGGATTTTAAGAAAGATTTATGCTTTACATTCTTTTACATTTTTTTCCAGACATTAGTTTCACATAATATTGACAATCCCTAAGTGGTCTAAAGCTGAGATATTGCAAGCTTATCTAAAATTGCTCGCTTTGCCTTTATTGATTTTAATATGGTGCTAAAACACTTAAATGGTGCAAAAATGAAATAGATGTAAAAACTATATAGAAATACTTCTTAATAATTATTTCTGCTTCCCTTTTCTGCTTCCCTTGTCATGTATAAAATCTCTCTCTCTCTCTCTCTCTCTCTCTCTCTCTCTCTCTTTCTCTCTCAGATAAGAATTATATTAACCCAGACTATCACTGCTCGTCATCAGACAGTGATGATGAGGTGATCGGACAGTATCAGGAGGCAGTGTCCCGATCACAGGGTCTGCGGGGTGGCTCAGCAGGGACGAACTCACGCCACCAGAAGGGCTACGGCTGGGACACGCGGCAGAAATACTGCCCCCTAGCGGCGGAGTATGACGGCTACAGCAGCGAGGCCTCCGCAGATGATGGTACGTTTGCACAAGTCGTGCAAAACAGCTTAACATATAAGATTAACAAGAATTGGTCAGTTAACAGCGAAATGAGATGCAAATGTGAAACTTTACAGAAGGAGATAAGACAGATGCTTCATATTTATCAGTGTTAATAAAAGTAACTTCATAAAAGTTTAACATATAAAAACATTTAAACATACACTTAAATGTTATCCCCCGGATGGACTGACGTATCCATTGGTTTGCCATCAACACCCACTTTCGTGGTCATTTTTATTATAACTTCTAAACCAACATGAAATAAAAAGGTATTTTTCTAATGATCATTCCTGGTTTTTTTTTTTATAAGGGATTAATCGCCATATGTTTGTGTATTTCCAACAGACTCTGTTGTTTGTCTCAATCCTGTTTCTCTTGGAAATGTGTGACATTAGTGAATTAAAGTGGGTTGTGGAGACTTAAACGAGAAATAAACGAGACAAGCGTGTGGATTTTACTGACGCTAGATGGCAGGATCCTCCTACAGACGATCCCGTAACGTTTCGGGATAACGGGGCGTTTCAGGTTTTGCTCGATTAAGGCGGAGAACGTTCTCAGAACGTTGACTAATGTTCTCTAAACGTTCCCTCACGTTACCAAAAATGAGCTTAATTTTTATGTAGTGATGTCAGTAGAAAATGTAATTCTATCGTTTCGTATATGCAACATGTTATTATTTAGAAGTTAGCAAACGTTTTATGATTTCTATAAATGCAATAGAATAAAATAAAGTGTGAATAATGTTGTAATAGCCAAACAACAATGTGAACGCAACTTGTAAATATACTGAACGCTCTGAACTGAATTGTTGAACGTTCCTAGAACTTTCTAAATAACATTTTAAACATTATTGTTACTTAATAGAACCGTTAGGGAAACTTTCTTACAACCAAAAGCTGTTAGCTGAGGATGTTCCTGCTGTGGGAGGTTTGTATGTTTTTCACTGGAATTTTGGCGTGACTCTGAACGCGTGACTTTTTCTTTTTACAGGATCAGACAAGAATGAGAAATCTGAATGAAACCTGTTTTTAATAAAACTAGCCGTGAGTTGATGTTCAACTGGCACAAAGTTTCATGAATATAATCGAATCCAGAAGTCTGAGACAACTTTTGTATAAAGGAGTTAATACGGCCAATGTCACACATGTGCTTATTTTATTAGTGACCTAAAATATTTCATCTAATTTTTAAAGTGGTCTCAGATTTTTGGATACGGTGTATCAAGCAAATCAGGGTGGTACATATTTGCATAAGAATCCAGAACACACACACACACTTTTTTTCTTCTTTCTCACACAAAAACCCACTCGAATGTTCACACACACACACACACACACACACACACACACACAGCTGTTAAGGAAGGTGAGAGAGTTCTTGGCTATGCTCTTGCGTTGTGTGGTAATCTTCACTGCTCTCACACAAGCAGATGGTCGTGTTGTTGTCTGTTGTGGAGGAAGAGGTCGGTTCTCCTTTTATACTGAAGGACGCGTGACAGAAGGAGGAATTAGGGTTTGGCTCTTTTCTTCCATTTGTTCATTTAGTCATTTTTCCAAGAGGACATATAATGTGTCCTTGCACACGCTCAGAGAACAGATCGGGAACATCATGGATCGTGGTGAAAAGAGAGAATAAAAAAGAAGGAAGCTGTGAGACACCTCTTTGAAATGCTGCCGAGAGAGAAAGAGAGAGAGAGAGTTGCATGCTTATCTTGTGAGCTGTTTTTCTGGAGGCAGGAGAGACTGTAGCCTTAGGCCATCTGTATAATACATGTGGAGCAAATACACACACACACACACCAGTAATACTTGGATGCTCACAAGCACACATACACATACATAACTGTATGTGTGTTAGTAAGTTGCAGGTGTACAGTAGCACTGATGCATTAATGTTTAATAACACATAATGCAACACAATGAGCCCCAACAGAGCAATTGTTTTACCTTACATATCAAAATTTACATCAGCATATGTAAGATGCCTTCTGTCTTTCCAGTATGTCAAACCAGCAATCCCAGCAGAAGTGTGTGTGTGTGTGTGTGTGTGTGTGTGTGTGTGTGAGAGAGAGAGAGAGAGAATGATAGTCTTGTTTTTATGAGCTCACTAAATCTTCCCATCCTGACAAACACCAGGTTACCATGACAACATCCACATTCTCTTTACAGACCAGATTAACTTTCACACATAGGGTAAACTCGGGTAAATATGGACACTAATTTGCCATTCATCTCAATTCCATGATGCTTTGACTTGTATAGCAGCCATCAACTTTCCGATGGAGTTCTGATTTGTTTAATTTATCATCAGACGCACATCAAACCCTCTGCTGATCTTTAATTGATTTATAGCTCTGGAAAATCTTGAAGGACAACTGAATCATTTATGAAGATGTTGGTGTAAAGGATGTCCTAAAGCTCAGATACACTCTTGATGATTTATGTATGCAGACTAGATGTTTCCAGCATCTCACAGATTCTGGAAAATGGAGTTTGGAGATGTTCTCCAAAGTTTTGACCTCAAATTGGTCAGAAAGTTTCAAAGATTGTATTACAATTTAGTATCTAGGTTAGCAACAACAATCATGGGTTAGATTCCTAATAACATACAGGGTATTCTTTTAGCTCAACTGGTATAGCGTTTTGTTAGCAGCACAAAGGTTGTGGGTTAGTTTCCAAGGTAACCTTCATATCCATCAATTGTGTAGCTTGAATGCATTAATGCATCAAGTCACATCAGATAGTGTCTGCTAAATGCCTGATGTGAATGTTCAATTTTCTGAAATTATTTAAAGATAATGGCTTTACAAGCTGACTTTGCTAGCTGGAGAATTTACTAGCTTAATAGGTAGGGGTCTGTGCTTCTAACACACAGGCTGTGGCTTCAGTCCCATGTGAAGGTGAGACATGAATTAGTTACTGAGCTCACAGTCCTGTTTTATTCAGCTCTTGAGGAGCATAACTCCAGGTAACGCCAGTGGAGCTGTCGCTTCAGTTATTGCACTGTGAAGGCCACTTAAGACCTTGTCAGCTAAATGGCAGCCTGCTGAATTTAACATGATTTTTCCTATTTATGTCCCACAGTGAGGCATTTTCTTTCAGAGCTTTGGGTTAAAATAGGACTAAATGCATTTCTTGCCCTTTGCCCAACTTTAGTAAACTGCATCCAGCGGATGAGACGAACGCCGCCATTGGACGAGCTGCAGCCGCCGCCCTATCAGGATGAGGACGGGTCACCGCGTATGTCCTGCACGCCCTCTGACCTGGGTGATGCCAAATGTGACCTTTCTCACGGGAGCGAGAGCCCCAGACACAGCTACGGGAAATGTCCGAGTGACCTCAGCGGAGCGCAGGAAACAGAGAGTTTCCTCAATAAAGGCTATGAAGAAGATGTGCCCAGTGATAGTACTGCAGTACTCAGCCCAGAGGTGTGTGTGTGTGTGTGTGTGTGTGTGTGTGTGTGTGTGTGTGTGTGTGTGTGAGACACTAGTTATGGAGAACAGTAAATGCAAAAGCTGTTTGCATTTTTCAGTGATTTTTAAAATGGGCTTTATTTGATATCAGTTATCTGTTGTTGTTTAACTCTGTCTGCATTTAGGGCATTATTGTGTGTTTTTCATTTCCTTAACAGCACATACCAATATAGATTCTGGCACAACAACCTTTATAATTCATCATACATGTTGCAGTTTAATGCAGTAGTACTGTGAGACTGTAACAATACCTTAGCAAAAACTTTGACTTATCCATCAATTATTAAAATATCTTGAATTCCATTATCCATCACTAAATAAATGACAACTCTCTGTTTTACAGCTTTACTATTACAAGCCTGTCATGTCAGGGTCTATAAAAATACACAGATGCAATGTAAATTGACCACCATGAGCCTCAGATGCTAACTGATGCTCTCTCGCTCCCTCTAAACCTCTCTCTCTCATCTCCACCGATCTTTGTAGAATCTCTCAGCCCGTGGTTCAGCAGCTCAGCTTCCCAAAGGTTACGACCCCGAGCCTCTCGCTCAGTACGGAACTCTTGATGTCATCTTCGACTACGATTCATCTGACCAGCGGCTGTCCGTCACGATAACCGCCCTGACGGACGTTCCTCCCCTCAAGTGCACGGGGAACATCTCCTGGCAGGTTCATCTGGTGCTGCTGCCCACCAAGAAACAACGAGCCAAAACCATCATCCAGCGTGGGCCCTGTCCCGTCTTCACAGAGACCTTTCACTTCAGCCACATCGAGTCGGAGATGATCGGGAACTACGCGGTGAGGTTCCGTCTGTACAGCGTGCGCCGGATGAAGAAGGAGAAAGCTCTCGGTGAGAAGGTGTTCTACCTCACCAAACTCAATCTGCAGGGCAAGGTGTCCGTCCCCATCATACTGGATCCCTGCTGCAACATACCTGTGAGTGTTTGAAGTAAAGATGCAATACAAGACATGTAGGTGTGTGTAGGTGTGTGTGAATGTGTGTTTTGGTGACTGCGGTTTTGCTAAGTAAGACTGGACCGATTCAAAATGCATTTATTGAATTGTGCACATGCCCTCTTTGGATTTTTGAGTGCAACCTCAAAACCTCAAGAAACGCCTTTGTATCTTTGATAATGAAGTTAAATGATATGTTGCTGTCAGAAAGTGTTGAAAAGCCATGCCACAAAAGAGTTTAAATAAAAAATGATTTTAATTTAATCCCAGAAACGCATTCTTTCTGACAAAAACACACAGACAACATAATGTAGAGACAACGTAGGTAAGTGATTTAATAGTGTTTGTTTACATCTCAGGGCAGTGATTCACAAGCAAGCATGTCAGACGTGTCGTGCAGTGAGACGGCCTCGTCGTTTCCGTCTGCCATGCAGGGGTCACCTCCGGAGATTCTGCTTGGGCTCGTGTACAACGCCACTACAGGACGGCTCTCTGTGGAGGTCATCAAAGGAAGCCACTTTAAAAACCTGGCTGCAAATAAACCTCCAAGTGAGTGATTGCTCCAGATATAACCACAGGCATGCCACAACACATCAGATCAGTCTCGCTCAAACAAATCTTAATGTCACCTCTCGCCTTTGACCCCAAAGGTGCCCTTAACAATCTGCTCCCTTTCTTTTTCTCTCTGTAACTTTCTGTGTAATCTTGTCTGATACACAGTTTTAAATGACCCTTTACCTCCCAAAAGCTTTCATCACTTCAGTCAAAGTGCACAGTAAAAGAGTTTTACAAGCCTTCAGAGAACATTTACAAGTGCCAGTTAAGATCAAAATGACATTCTCTAAATTGTCAAACACAGTTTTCAGTCCTGTGATAATGTACAGTGTATCCTGTTGAAACCAGAAATTTGCCGGGACTTTTTGTTAAAAAGCAATAGTCATAGAGCTTTATGTGACCCTGTTGCAGGTTTTGGGGGAGGAGCGTACTGATTCTAGAGTGCATTTGATGGGCAATACTCTATGTAGTGCATGATGAGTCATCAATATTGTTGGTCCATTTTCCCATGAGAGAAAGACTGTAAATTTATTTTTGCTTTATTCTTTTTCATTTTTTATCAGACATTATGAAATGTTGATGAAGGCTGTATGTCAATCTCGTAACCTGAAGTGATGCACTGTGCTTTATGAACACGGTACATCAGACCTAATGTGATGTCATTGAACCTTCAACCTGTTGACCTGCTCTTTCTCTCCCGCCGTTGTTTGTATTCTGTCTTTCTCTCCCGATGCCTGACGATCCCTCTGCTCTTGCTGTCATTCCTCTCCTGTTGTCAGACGGTTTGTTCTGTTGTCTAAAGCACTTGATAGGTGGGCAGGTGTACATAATTCGAGGTGAGTTTTCTGTGGATGAATGCTCTTCATCCAGCTTTGTGGTTTTGCACCTCCTTTCTGACTGATGAAGAACTGAAGAACATTTCTACATGGATGCTGAATGAGGCTTAAAAGTAACGCAATATAGAAATACTTTTTACAAACCAAGAAGCTTGTTGTCCATGCAGTCTTCATCCATGGAGAAGGTTCAAATGCTGTTTAGACATCATTATGTTGGATTGTGTTTTTTACCTTTGATTTGATGTTTGCATGCGCCTCCTGACATTGTATTGTTTTTATTTTTCATTTTTAACATTTTTTTTAATTATTTATAATTGTAAATACAAACACATTAGATCAGGGATGGGCAACCAACCTTGTTGCTGGAGGGCTAATTTAGCTCCAACCCTAATCAAACACAATTGAACCAGCTAATCAAGATGGCAGGTTAGTTTAACCAGGGTTGGAGCTAAATTCTGCTAGATGCTAGTCCTCCAGGAACAAGGCTGCCCATCCCTGCATTAGATCATCTGCTTGGATCATTTGACTCATTTGTGTCATGTGACTGTTAGTTATAGACCGACTTGTCAGTTCTGCCAGTGTTCCAGTCTACTGTGTGTAGAGATCTTTGTAGACATGTAGCCATGTGAGTGTGTCTCTGTGATTGCAGAAATGTTTGTGGAAGTTTATTTACTCAGCTGGAAGGAAAGTCATTATATATGGACCTACTCAGGACTGGTGTGTTGCTCACAGGGTGTAAAATTAAAACTTTGTGGTGCAAACACAAAATTGCCTTTGGCAAGTAAATAAAACGTTGGCTGGAAACTGCAACAAGGTTTAAATTCAGCTGTAAAAATACTGTAAATACTGTACGTCTGAAACAGGTACGTATAGCCAGAGCAGAACTGAAAACAAGAAAAGTTATTTGGTATTAATAACTAATTTCACAATGCAGCTGAACAGGATTGTGGGTAATCAGATATGGGCTACAGGAGGCTGATTTCTGTAGCTGCAGCAGGAAGTGTTTTGATTTCCTGAGATGACTGCCTACCAATCAGAACTCTCCACTGTTATTGAAATCGTTTTACATTCAGCTTAAGTATCTGGAGATGATTTCCACAGAGACAGGTATGGCTGTATTTCCATATCTGAAATCAGCGCTCCTTCAGTTCGCCTCTTCTGTTAGTGTGAAAGTACAGAAGAGCGAAACATTTTCCTGGAAACGCAGCAGGAATTCTCCACAGGAAGTCTGCGCTCCATAGAAGGAGGAACAGAAGCGTGACCCTGACACAAAGAGAATACTAACGTCTGTTGTGTTCAGGCGTAAGCTGGCAGGCCGGGCAGAAGAAAACACGCCTGGAGGAGTGTGACGGCACTCTGAATTAAATGTGTTGAAAGACACCGGGCTGCTGCTGAGTCTGCTTTCAATTCATGTGTAGAATCGGAGCTCAAAAGAGTCTGAACAGAGAAGCGATGCAGGACTCGGTTATTAATCAGCGAGCATTGATTCGTGTCGAGCGTTCGTGCCGAAAGGCACTGAATGGCCCTTTTACAGGCAGTGAATTTGATCAAAATGAATAAAATGATCAATTGCTTTTCAGATGAATTATGGGATTGAGGCGTCAAAGGGCTGGAAATGTAGCGTTGAAACGTTCATGATGGCAGAGGACTGTTACCGCAACCGTATCCTGTTATTTAAGCTGCAGTTAGTAACTTTTTTGGTTAAAAATAAACGAAACACGTTGACCAGTATATAACAAATCAGAAACCCTCACAGCAGTCAGTTTGTAATAATGATTCATAATTTGAGCCGTTGGGGACAATTTCAAGGAAAATGGCTTTAACTTTAACTTAAAACTTCAACTTTAAACAAAGTTGACAATACAGTGGCAGAAGTTACAGATTGAAGCTTTAATTTAATATATTCAAACTTTTATTTTTAGGAATGTTTTCATCCAGCTTTTTTCTAACAATTTTTCCACAAAATTTTTGATTCAGATTTTTTTTTGTTTATTTTCAAACGTATTTTCTTGTTTTTTTATTTTTTGAAGGGCTTTGAAGTCGCTTTAAAATTACATTTTAATAAATATCTATTAATTATTAAATGTATTAATTAATTTGTATACTTTTAATAGACTGCTGGCCAAACATCATATCATTATTCTGTCATGATGTGTCATTAGTTAATGCCGTCCTCTGACTGACGGTTTTATCCTGTTACAGACACGTACGTGCAGCTGACTCTGCTGAACTCGATGGGTCAAGAGATGTCAAAATGCAAAACGTCTATTTGCCGCGGTCAGCCCAACCCCACCTACAAAGAGACGTTTGTGTTCCAAGTAGCCTTGTTCCAGCTCTCTGATGTCACACTCATTCTGTCTGTCTACAACAAACGCAGCATGAAACGGAAGGAGATGATTGGCTGGATTTCTCTGGGGCTGAACAGCTCTGGGGAGGAGGAGCTATCTCACTGGACTCAGATGAAGGAATCAAAAGGACAACAGGTGTGTCGATGGCACAGTCTTTTGGAGTCCTAGAACATAAATAAGCAACAGGGTTGATGTCAGAAATACGGTGGGGACAAGAAAACGTGAGGCCCACAAACGGCCCCAGCACGACAGAGCTGGTCCCCACTGCAGTGCATTATGGTAAATGTGACTATTCCTGGGGAGGAAATCTGTAATCTCTCTCTCCCGGTGCATTCTGGGAAACGGGTTTGAAGAAATGGTAAGAACAGGGTTAGAAATATCATACAGGCATGGAGGGAACACTAATATAATAGAGATTTACATTTATTTATATATTTATTTGTGTATTTTTTTTAATTGATATTTCTATTTTGGGTTTTCTTGAGACGGTTGCATTGCAACCAATGGGTGACGGCTGTTTCAGAGCGAGAAAGAAAGAGAGATAATGTATGTGTGGAATAGTAAACAGGCCAGAGGTCCTGACATAAATACTCTATACAGACAAGATGAGGCAAGTTAAAATAAAACTCTGAACCTGAAAGTTAATGAACGTCAACTTTGATTTTCTTTAAAGGTTCCTTTAAACATCAAACAGAAGATTGAAATAGAGTTATACAACAGGGAAACAGAACTATACAGCAGAAAAACAGAACTACACAACAGGAAAGTAAAATTATACAACAGTGACCACACTAACTGTTGTCACTGTCTGTGCTTTGTAATAGAGTTCTTTAAATTCCTGACACTGGACACTGAATCAATACAACTCCAGACTATGAGGTATGACATAAGACAGTTCTAGAGTCATCTGTGATGATCACAGTAAACATGTGACATCATTTCTTTAACTTTAGAGTCATGTGACTGTTCTGAATGGTAAGATCAACAAATTACCCTTTATCAATTATTCTGATGTGTGGTGAAATAACAGCTGCATTTTAGTCACTAGTAAGTCACTAGTTCATACTGTGTGCGTATTAGCCATACAACAGCTGACTGTTCCTACTTACGGCTTATCGTTGTATTGCATTCTGATCTCATGATGCTGAATGTTCAGGTTGAGTACCTAATAGCCAGTGCTCAGATGCACAAATGTTGAGTGTTCAGTAGAGAGTCAGTGGTGTTGATGTAGAAAACTACAACGGTGAGAATGTTTTGCATACAGTAAGTGTTGGTCAAGGCTTCTCAATGCTTTTGCTCTGTCTTCAAGTGTCTTGATCTGTGAAGTACGTCTAATAGTTTTTTTTCCTTTCCTGAGCGATAGTTCGAACTCAGTGATTGTTACGTACTGTAAACGGCACATAGATCTATTTTTGTATCTACTGTATATCTGAGCAAATGGCCATATGGGGTTGTAGATTTTGTTCTACTTTCACAGATTGTCGATGTCTCTTGCTTCGGTTTTCTCAAAGAAAAGTTTCTGTGAATGAGTCACACACTCGGTTTGCTGTTTCAAAAAGATAAATGTTGAAAAGTCTAAATGTTTTCTTCCTTCTTACAGTTACACAGGTAAAAAAACTAAACTGAAGGAAGTTTGTTAAAAGTGTGAATTTGAGAAGGAAGGTTTGGTGTATTGCTACATACGCTGATAAATGTATTCTTTGGTTTCTGATGATGTCATTGTGCCGAGTGTTGATGTGTGATCATGTGTTTTATCAGAACAAAGCTAAACTGAGAAGTCAGGAATCGTGGGACTGTTTGAGCTGGTTTGTTTTGTAAGAACAAATTAAAGCACATTTTTAGAAGTTTTGAAACACATCTTGTGAAAGTATCTCAGGCTTTAAGTGTCCTCAGAGATCTGCCACTGCACAATATGTCCTTAACACACTCTCATAGCTGGCCTGAGTTTCTCCTCTTATATTGGGTGATGTTCTTAGTTTCATCTTGGCAAACGAAGTAAAACAGAGCAGAAATCTTGCGTTACCATTGTGTCAGCATTCATGCATGAGAAAATGCCACGGCTGTCATAACAACAATGACATAATACAGCACAATGTTGAGATGTGGGATGTGAAATGAATTATGACTAGAAAACAGCTGTGTCACAAAATGACATCGAGAGGCTGTTCTGTCTCATATCTGACAGTTTTATGAGGGGCTGGATGTGCCGTTGACTCATAAAGAGTCCCTCCGAATGATTTCCCTTTATAAATGAGAATTTAACTCTAAACACACCCTCATCTGTGTGGGTCACAGGTTCTGCTTATGAATGAAAACATTATTTTAACTTTTTTTAAATTCTGTAACATTTTTAAAATGATCCACTAACTAAAAATAGCATTTTTGATAAATACAATATATAGAATTAACAATTGCAAGAATGTTTTTGAGAACTTTGAGAGAACGTTAGCCAGTGTTCTAGGAACGTTCCATGCATGCATGCTGTGTGACAGTCTGGCTTTGCAGCTACATGATAAGGAATAAGTTCCACTGAAAATGAGAGTCATCTGCATTCAGATGTGTTTTGAACAGATGAATGTGAGTCAATGGAGATAAGATTTGCAATGTTGAATAAACTATTATTTTAGACTATTTCGTTTTCCAGTCTTAACAAACAGGCACTACCTGCCTACAAGGTTAACTACAGCATTTAATGTATTTTAAAGACTCATAAAGTATCAGTGCCTGAAACTAAATGCTCACAGTTTTCACAAATCTTCTCACATGAAGTTCTTCTGCAGCTCAGCAGTAGTCTGTGTGTGTGAAGATGTGACCAGAAACGAGACCAATAAGGTCTTTTTTTAGTCTTTCTGAGATCATCCCATCAGATCTGAACTGAAAAGGATAGTATTCAGTTTACAGAACCGTTAAACACCAGCAGCAAAACCTTGAGATAGAAAATTTTGCACAAAAAACATAGCAAGCTGTTAGCTTGCTAAGAGCTAAGCTTAGCAAGCGCTTAGCAAGCTCTTCCTGTGCTCTCTGTATCCCAACCTACTTTGTCATTGAACCTTCAACTTTCACAAGGTGTGTTCCAACTACAACAAGTTTTAAACATTTTATACATGTTCTGAGCATTGTGTATGTTTATATTTCCGATTATGTTTTATTTTTGCTGTTTAATTTGTCAGAATGCTTTAAATCAATTGCCTATACCCACCGATTCAATCGGTGCCTTACTTTTCTCTGAGAAGCGTTTATATGATGTTTTTGAAACGTTGCAATGTTCCTACAGCAATGTTGCGTTACCTTGTGTGTTCATATTTCGGTACAATCGCTGTAGTATGATTTGTAAATGAAGTCTTACACAATAATATGTTTAAAAAGATGCATTTGTATGTGATTGTTTTTGAAAAGAAACGCTCTTGTTGTTCTACAATTGCCTGTGTCTTTCTTGACAGTTTAAGTGTGATGAGTGTTAGATTGGATATCAGAGCTTTAAATAGGTCTTGAAAAAACAGACTTGCTTACAATGTCTTATAAATTATACTTTTAGTGTGCAGTCATTGAAATTTGAATTCGGTTTTCAAACTCTTGTAGTGAAAGATGTGTCCCAATAGCAAAAATCAAATTCTGCTACTCCATAGTAAGATATAAGGGCAAATTAAATCGTAAAACGTCAAAATATACGGCATTAATGAAGATTTTTTACAGCTAATTTTGTCTGTAATTGAAAATTGC